>JAPWLS010001961.1:0-75815 GCA_028551675.1 Tineola bisselliella
TTTTCTGCTACAATATTTTCTTCTGCAAATAATTTATTTAATCGAACCGTTATAAATATAAAATCGTTATTTATTGCATTAATAAAATTTTATAATACCCAAATAAATGTACCAGGTACGATCTAATACTTTCCCAATACGTGGACCTGATTTTGTTTCATGATTAATATATACACATATATACCTATATACAACATTGCCTTCACCCAAATTAGAACCCTGTTGCTATGAGTATCAGGACTCTTGACAGAAACATATAAATAAGAAAACATATATAAAGATTAATATAATAAATAAATATTTGTTGCAAAAATCGACCCTGGAACTTCGTGCGTAAAAATTTGCGTCGGCCAACAGTGATTTATAATGAAAAGATAATTTTAACATGAGGGTTTACGTTTTAAAATTTTATAATTTCTTATTGGACTCTTGCCTGAATACTAGACATTGGCAGAATTGTCCTCATTAAATATCTGAGGCCATTATTAAAAGAAGAAGAAAAACCATTGCCTTATAGAAGTTGTCTAAACTTGCTTATTAATTTAGATTAATATTACAATGTATATATATACTATTTATTATACATCCCTACTACATTATAAATGTGAATGTGAGTTTGTTTGTTACGGTTTTCACGCAACAACTACTTAACCGATCATCATGAAACTTTGTACACATATTTTTGGAGGTACTAGAAGTAGTAAGTAGTAAGCAGTAAGGAAACGATTTGTTAAAAAAAAATAAAATTATATTTTTACTATAGTTTCCAATTGACTATAGTTTCAGCTATTTGGACTGTCATTTTTATATATGCAGTATAAAACTATTTGAATTTTTGAGGTTAGGTGTCATTATTGTGGTTAGATGCCACTTTATTATTTTATGCGAGCGAAGCCGCGGGTGAAAGCTAGTAAATATATAATACAAAAGAAAAAGGAAATTAAAGTCAAGCACGATTTGATGAGCGAATATTTTAAGCGGAACTGTCTGTATTCGAGCAATCTAAAACCATCAATTTTGAATTCGCAAAACTTGTAAACACAGCATAATTAAACTTAATAATTAAGCCACATCATAAACAGCTTATTCTGCGTTCAATATTCGATACGGTTCGTTAAACTTTTCTTTATACTGATGACGTCAGTCGTCTTAGGGCCGTTACTTCAAACTATAATAATCTCTCTTAAATATAACTATAACCTAATAAATAATATTAAATATAACTTATATTAATTAATAATAACTAATGTATATTAAGAACAATATTTAAATTAATAAAAAAAATAATTTCAAATAATTATTTTGAATGAAAGCTGAAGCAAAAAGAAATAAACTATTAAACCCAGTTTAAAATTACCAAAATAAAAAATTATCAACTAACTAGACGCATAGGTTCACGTATATGAAGAAGTGTTATTGCGGATTAAATTCTAAACCGCAGTTATTAGTAATTGAAATAGCAGCCCAAAGAAGAGATTACAGCCCTCAAAGGGCCTCTAAAGTATCTCAGGTAAATATTGGCATTTCACAGTTTTAATGCTAACGCCAAATATTGTCGATTCAGCGATAGGGCATAGGGCACATTGTGTAAATACCCTCCCATTTTATAAGGGTAAACCCCCCATTGTGTTGAACGATTTCTATAAGCCCCAACGTTTCTTTTGTTTAGTATAAAAGTGTCATTTTATTCCATAGTATTACGTATGTATAATACATACCTATATGTAGGTATAGTGGTTTCTCAAGAACGGTATTATTTAGTAAGCGTTAGGAGAACTTGAAAGGAAAAAATGTTCTCGCAAAGGGTTCATTCTACAAGGATAATGGTCGGGCCAGATATACGCGTGCAATGCACGAAAGAATTTATGTCTACTTTCATGTTGGTTTCATATAGATACTATAAATTTCAATGACGCACTTATTTGATTAGCCATTAATAATAAAAACAATGATAATAATATAATAATAAGTACTGGTAGAGATCGCTGCTTAGTGATAAGTGATTTGTTTTTTTATTTTTATTTTCTTCTGTTATTTAAATGCATTTTAATTTGTGCAATAAAGAGTTATTATTATTATTATTATTACTTTATTGCCGTAGGTTAATAAATAAATAAACTAAAAATATATAATAGTTTTCAATACAGGGCAGTTCTTCCAGACAATCAATTGCCACGAGAAACGCTTACATAAATTATAAGGTTAAGTTTTTATGAGCGTAGATTTATAATAAAATTTATAAGAATCAACATCATCATCATTAACATCAAGAAATAATATCAATAAAATATATATATTATTTTATATGTTAAATAGCTTTTACGACTTATTATCACGTTTATTCATGATTATATAATCCGACGTTTGAAAATTTCTCGACCCAGACCCGGCGTGACCACGTCCGCATTTGACCTAAGTAAATACTACAAATGTATTATTTTAATAATTACCGCTTGCCTAATTACACCGTTAAAATATTACATAGATATATATAGCTTACTATGTTATTAAAAATATAGGTAAAGTCATTTCGTTTTAATTTTGTGTATAAATTACGTCTTCTGAGGATGAAATAATCCTCTTCGGTCAAAATAGAATGTTTCATCGTAGCCGAGGTCTCAATCAGATTTAATCTACGCTCCCGTGCACAGCAGAACGGAACAGGTTTCGTACCAAATGACTTATTAACAACTCGCTCTAATTATTTATTCGCAGTAATATTAAGCGCCTTTTCAAACGTTGCTAAACCCTAGAGCCATTCGGAAACGATTGACAATTGTTACACGATTGACAATCGTTAGTGTAGCTAATGCTTTAATAGCTAAGTAGTGATGAGCAAAATTGGTCTTGGTCTTGCGAAAAAACAAGACCAAGACCAAGACAAAATCAACAAGAACAAGACCAATGCCAAGACCAATTTGTTTTCTAGATTTTAACGTTACATTGAAAAACAAAGAAACTTTACCTAAGTTTGAAAAAAACGGATCAAGACCAAGACTTGATACGCAAGACCAAGACCAAGACAAGACATATTTGAGCAAGCCCAAGACCAAGGCCAAGACTGGATCAGCAAGACCAAGACCAAGACCAGACATATTTGAGCAAGCCCAAGACCAAGGCCAAGACTGGATCAGCAAAACCAAGACCAAGATTGTCCAAGTCCTGGTCTTGGTATTGCTTTGCTCATTACTATAGCTAAGTTTATTCTTTATCTCTAAAATGGCACATATTTGTGTTAAATGAAACTGGTGTTATTACATAAAAAAAAGACGATCTTAGGGGAGTAAAACAAATCCTACATTGTTTTTTAGAAAATATCATATTTAATAATGATGAAGTTTTGTTAATAGCTATAGTTTTTTTACTGTGCATAGAGAAATTAAATACTATAAGTCTTTTAAAACCGATTTACGATATCTTAAGTTGCAGTGTATTAGTTTCAAACGTCAGTTCTAATTACAAATAAATACATTTAAAATAAATTAAATAGTTTAAAAACTAAAAAAACACGCCCGCTAGCTTTATCTCTTTTACTCCACTACACAGGATTTATAAAAGAATTTATAAATCCTGGCGGTCCTAATAAGGATAATGGGAAACTGTTATTAAATTATTGCATTGTCATCGATCCTTAATACGTATGCAAAGTTTCAAATTAATCAGACTTCTGGAAATTGGTGAAAATTATGCTCAAAGATCCCGTTACATACATACATACATACAACCCAAGCTAATAAAAGCGTGTTAATAAAATAATAAACAAAAAATTTTGAATACCTACAAGTTGTTAGTGGATATATTTACCAACTCGTTCTATTTGTAAATAAAACAAAAATAAGCGCCGTAATAAATAACTATACCTACTGATTCTTAGAAATTGATTTAAGGAAGTAAGCCCAACTCGTTTATTTTCATTCGTTTTGACGTAACGTTCGGTGATATTATGCGATGACATTGCAACTTGTCACTGTCGTTACTTTGCAATTAGGGATAAATAATGAAGACTTTGGAATTCTTAGTATGGAGAAGTTGACATTACCAACACAAATTTTGCAAATAATTTCACATTGCTATTACTATAATTATTAATAATATTACTGATATTTATTATTTTAAATACGGATTAATATATATATATATATATATATATATATATATATATATATATATATATATATATAGAACCAATGATTGTTCATTGTTATATTTTTGTCAATAAACTTACTGGTTATACAGTAATGCCCCGCTTTACGGTAGGGATACGTTCCGGAAAAAACTGAAATTCCCGCGACCATAGAGAAGTTGAATGACTACATTATGTTTATACGCACTCTTTCGCGTAATTTAATATAAATTTGAATTTCGCGTTATAGTGAAACCGTGCATTACGGGGTCGCGTAAAGCGGGGTACTGTATAAGTATGTGACTCAATAAACTCGCACGATTGATTCGAGTGTTGGTTGTGCGAATTGGCACGACATTTAAGAGTGTTCGATTAATAAGAAGATTAAAGGAGATTTTTCAGTTTAAAATACACGTTTCGAAACCCATAAAAAAGAAGTACGAACGATCCGTTCGACTTAATGAAAATACTTTCCTATTTCATGATTTTTAATCAAATACCTCAAGTTTACAGGAGAAAATCGTTCAATCACTGGAAGGGTTTTCGTCTAAGATAATAAGTAAGCAAACTTTCGCAAATAAGTACATACCCAATAAACATTCTTTACAATTATAAAACTCAACATCTTTCTATCTGTCTGTCCCTTTGTGCGCTTAAAACTCGAAAACCACTAGTTCCATGTACACATTTTTTGTAAATTAGGATAAGAAAAATAGTATACTGGGTGTTCCGTACCAAAACCATAGATATATATTTTCCATATTTATTATTTATTTTTGCTGGCTGGCAACATTCCTGTTCCCCCCGCCACCTTATTTCGTCCCGATGGCAGCGCCCTCTCGGCGACAGTCGGTGTAACTAGAAACAACTATGTGAACGCACGCGCTCGGATCACCGCCGACAAATAAATCGTGCACCGTAATTCTATTCACCATTTCAACGCAATCAAAGGAAGAATCGACTAACACAATAAACCAGCACCTAAGGATCGCTCCGGAGACGACAGTTGGAAGAGAGGGAAAGCCGAGCCCATCGTGAGTACCCTTTTTTTCCATTCCTGCATACTGTCCGTCAGCCAGCGTTTTATACCACACACAATATTTTTGGTCCTTCCCAGCCGAATATAAATCTTTTTGGCCCTTCTCAGCCGAATCTTTCCTTTTGATTCTTCTTAGCCGATTCCATCGCAAATATTTCTTAATTCTATTTCCCTTTTCACACGTGCATTTCAGTGTACATAGTCTCAGAGCTTACCGCATAGCGACATTAGCCTATGTAATCTGTTTCTTATCGTATCTAACGATTTAACAAAAATGTTAAAATTTTCCAAAAACAATATGTCGCAATTCAAATGCAGAGTTTCAGAACTAAATAACCTAAAAAAGGATTTCACACGTATTCAGGGCAAATTAGAGAAAAGTTTGCACAAAGCGGGTAAATTCGATAAAGACTCAGAGTTGCAGATGAGAGATCAATTCAACACTCTTTATTACGATGTCAAAATCGCAGCTGATGAGCTCAAATCTGTCGCCCGAGAACAATCGCTCAACACCACAAATTGCGCGCACGCGAAGATAAAACTACCTCCTTTAAGCTTGCCGGAATTTCGTGGTGAAGTCACCGAGTGGAACTCGTTCCACGATCTATTTATCTCGATCGTTCACAATAACGATTCATTGTCCAATATCGAAAAATTCAGATATTTATTGTTATCTCTGCATGGCGAACCGCTTAACCTAATTAAATCTATTCAATTAACTTCTGACAACTATTTTATTGCATTTAACACTTTAGTAAAAAGATATGAAAATAAACGAATTATTGCTACAAAACATTTAGACAAAATATTAGATTTAGAATCAATGTCAGATAAAATCAATCAGTGCGAAATTGGTATGAGAAACATTTTAAATGTTTATCAAGAAAATATCTCAGCTTTAATGGTTATGAGATTCCCTGTTGATGAGTGGGATTTCATATTATTAAACATTATTTTACGAAAGCTATCCCCATACATTCGTAAACGTTTCGAGTTGTCATTAGATTCTGCATTACAAGTTCCCACAATTAAAGAATTAATCAGTTTTCTCGAAAAGGAAGTTGCAGCGGCTGACGTCATGCAAAATAGTGTCAAACCAAGTGATAAGGTGATAAAACCAAAAGAGACGCGTCGCGCTCTCGCTGTTAATCTGCCTATTAAAGTGAACAATGGCATAAATAATAATAAATTTAGAAAATGCATTTGTTGTAATTCTGAACACTATTTATTTAGATGTCCAGTTTTTCTTAATTATTCTATCCCTTCACGTTGCGAATTTATTAAAAATAAAAATGTTTGTGCTAATTGTTTAAATGTAGGTCACAAGGTCAGTCAATGTCAATCATCTTTTACTTGTCGTTCATGTAGTGATAAACACCATACTTTGTTACACTCAAATAACAACAATGCGAATACTGCCGTATTAGACACTAGTGATAACAGCCAACCCTCTCACGCGCTCACAGCTGTTAATGAGTCATGCGCGCCATCCATTGATCGCTGTGAACGTAAACATACCGTTCTTCTCGCTACAGCACTTGTCGACGTTCACGTAAATGCGTCCTCTCATACCGTGCGTTGTATTGTCGACACAGGCTCGCAAGCGACGTTCATTACTGAACACTGTGCTCGCCGTCTTGGCCTCGCGCGGCAACATACTAACGTGCCGATTTTTGGGGTAGGCAGCGACAAACCTTTATTACCAAGGGGGCAAACTAGTTTCACTATTTCACCGCGGAATCAAAACGAACCGCGTATTCACATTGAGGCACTCATTATAAATAAATTAATGAATAACATGCCTAGTGTTAAATTGCCAAATAATAAATGGCATCATATTAAAAATCTTTCTCTTGCCGATCCATTCTACTACATACCTCAGCCCGTTTCCACGCAGTCGTCATAACGTGCAAGTACTCATTCGCGAAAAGGATCGCAACTTTCAACGTATCCTGTGGCGTAAATCGACAAATGAGCCCGTTCGTGATTATCAGCTACACACAGTCACTTTCGGCGTGAG
Organism: Tineola bisselliella; assembly: GCA_028551675.1. NCBI lineage: Eukaryota > Metazoa > Arthropoda > Insecta > Lepidoptera > Tineidae > Tineola > Tineola bisselliella. The sequence continues at coordinate 7,183 of JAPWLS010001961.1, forward strand.
CTCGTCGCCATACTTAGCGATGCGCACAATCATACAGCTTGCAAACGACGAACAACACCGTTTCCCACGTGCAGCTCGCGTTCTCCTAAACGATATTTTCGTTCATGATGTCGTCACAGGAGCGCCGACTGTTCAAGACGCACTGTCCCTCAAACAAGAATTGATTACCATCTGTCAATTAGCCGATTTCCCATCGCATAGGTGGCAGAGTAATTGGTCCGAGCTTCGGGACTCAGAGGTGCGGTGTTCTCATGGTGAGCGGCCCTCAGGCTCACCAATCGCTGAGCTCGAAAATACTAACAGCAAGGTCTTAGGTCTTCATTGGGACTCGCATTCTGATTCAAATCAGTAATCAGTAATCTAGAAAAATTCATGGATACAAGTCTAGCTTAAAATATTTTAAACTATTTCAGGGTCATACCGCTTTGGGGAGTTTGGTCAATATGACTTGAATCTGACTGACGGGAAGGAGGCATGTGCGCCCAAAATGACAGCGGAACCCGACGCTGCCTATTTACCTATATTGGGCACGGTGGTCACCCTGCTTGCTATGGCGACGTTCTGGTACTTGGTTAAGGGGATAGGAAAACGAGTTGTTGCTGGTCGCTTTTATGCGCGGTATTTTGCTAGGTGAGTTTGAATTTTCAATCTGGATTAATTCATATTCTCAAGCTGGTATGGTGGAGGTGACTTAAGCAAAGCAAGTAAGCTGTATCTGACTGAGGTAGTAATTGCCTAAGCCCAAGGACTAGCTTATAATTAGGTGGAGTGTGTTCATCTGACAGGTTGTTGAACTGATAGAAATTTTCACCAATGACAGAAGACACAAAGTCTAAGTCATCACATCTGATTTATTCTTTCAGGGAAGACAATGAATTAGGTTCGGAGACGCGCGTATTGACCGCGGAGGCGAGTGTCCAACGTACGCCTACACGACCCCGATTGAGGTCTCTGGATATTTTCCGTGGTGCCTCTATAGCTATGATGGTGCGTATAGAGCTGGAATGATGAACTTTAATACGCCTTTATTCAATTCAATCAAGTATTTGTAAGCTTCAGAATTCTTACTCCACTAGGTTAGAAATTTGTGTCAAACTGCATTTTATGTGGGATTTATTTGTCAATGGGGATTAGATACTACTTAGTTACATTTATAGGTATACTTTTAAATGTTATTTGTTATGAGAGGAGTATATTTTGTAAATTTGGATGGATCACATGATACATACACGGACGCCTGTCTGTGGTAACAGTTATCTCTGCTTAAAGGACCACACTCTAGCTCAGTCTTTCCCAAAGTTGGCGATAACGCCCCCTTGTGGGCGCTGGAGGGCTAGAGAAGGGCGGTAAGGGTTTAATTAAACTCCAGGCGAGACTAAATGTTATACTACAAAATAACTGATTTTCAAAGTTGGCGTTAGGAGAAATAAGTTTGGGAACCTCTGCTCTAGCTTAACCTTTCAGTGTAGTATGTATATCAGGCTACTATATTTTTTCCAGATTTTCGTAAATGCAGGAGGCGGTGGTTACGGAATCTTCTCACACTCGATCTGGAACGGGTTGACGATTGCAGATGTCGTCTTTCCTTGTTTCGCTTTCACAATGGGCGAGGCGCTGGTATTGTCACTCAATGCTCGATTACGTACTGGCATGTCTAGGGGCACAGCACTAATGCAGGTGTGGTATCTTGTTCTTTTGTTTGTGGGGTTCTACATTTTGGGTCAAGTTTAGTACAGATTGGTTTCATGATTGTATTAGGATGCCCACTCTGCTTGCAGATGGATGTGGGTCATGTCTTGCAATAGAATTAAGCTAGGCATAGATTTACATTGTCAGTGTACAAAAAAATATGGTTGAATTCTTTCCCATTTATTCTATAAATTTGCTCTAAATGAAAAATTATTTGCAGGTGATTCGTCGGTCTCTATTCATGTCCCTCATTGGTCTTCTTCTCGGGTCTTTGGGCTCCTCGACAGAGACTATTAGATTGCCTGGAGTGCTTAAACAATAGGCGGCCTTATCACTGAGTAGTGATCTCTACCAGGCAACCAACCTTTAGAGTAAATTGAGAATTTAATTGGGGTTAAGGGGGTTCAAAAAAAAAAAAAAAAAAAAAAAAATATATATATATATAATAATATATGCCAATGAATAATAAAAATATATACTAAAATAAGAATAAATATATAATTAAATAATAATAATAATAAATAAATAAAGTAAAAAAGTGACAATAATAACACAGACAGTTCTACAGTGAGAGATAGTGTTCACGCAATAACTTCTTAAAGACTGTGATAGAAGGCGCGATACGCACAGACAACGGCAAAGCATTCCACAGTTTGGCGGATTTGATAGTAAAGGAGTTGGAATATGAAGTGGAAGAATGTAGAGGAATATTAAGGATAAGGTTAGAAGAAGAACGGAGATTACGATCGTGTGTGTTTGAAAGGAAAGTGAAGCGGTTTTTTAGATAATTAGGAGACAGAGGATAAAATAGGACGTTATAAAGAAGAGAAAGAAGGTGGAAATTCCGTCGATCACGAATAGTGAGCCACTTGAGGTCACGTCGAAACTGCGACACATGGTCGAACTTACGCAAGCCAAATATGAAACGTATGCAGTAATTCTGCATACGTTCAAGTTTGCGCAGGTGCTCATCATTGAGATCAGGATAACTAATGTCAGCATAGTCCAGGATGGGAAGGAGTAAGGACTGAACAAGTGAGATTTTAGTGGGGATTGGAAGGAAATTACGCAGACGCCTCAGTCCACTAGCTGCTCTATAGATTTTATTACAGACAGAATCAACCTGTGGACCCCAAGAAATGCACCTATCAAAAATAATGCCAAGATTTTTGACTTCTGGACTATACGGAATACGTACATTATCAAAAATAATGGGGGGCACAGTTGTCCAATCAATTTTAGCGATCTGTCTAGGACCCCCAATTATTATCACCTGTGTTTTATTTGGATTCACGCATAGTCCATGCTGGCGACTCCAACTGGTAACCTCTTGCAAGTCTTTATTGATGGTATCAACTGCCTGAGTAATAGAGCTAAGAGGCGCATCAGTGTATATTTGTAGATCGTCTGCGTAGAGGTGGAAATGTGAAATTAGATTACAGGAGATGGAATTAATAAAAATGGCAAAAAGGAGAGGGGATAGTACTCCTCCCTGGGGAACCCCAGCATTAATTGCGCACCATGAGGAATAAGAGTCATCCAGTTTCACACGTTGTTGACGTTCACCCAAGTAGCTTCCAAACCAATTGACTACAGACGCGGATAAATTGATGGAGCGTAGCGTAGCTAACAAAATTTCGTGATCCACATTTGTAAAGGCGTTGCTGAAATCCAGCAATGCCAATACCGTTAATTTTTTTTCAGCCACGCTCTCTCGTACATCATCAGCTACCTTGGTGAGAGCAGTGGTCGTGCTATGACCAGGTCTGAAGCCAGACTGCATAGGATTCATGAGGGAGTTCATAAAGAGAAAACGGGACAGCTGCTCATGAACAAGCTTTTCGAGTGTTTTGGAAAGAAAGGGCAGAATAGAAATAGGACGAAACTCGGAATAAGAAGACGGATTTATCTTTTTGGGAAGTGGAATGATGTTTGCTAATTTCCATTGAGCAGGGAAGTAACCTGAGGAGATGGACGTATTAAAAATATGGGTAAGTAGAGGAGTGAGGACATCAAGGAGAGGAATGATCATATCACGACCAATGCCATCGCTACCCGTAGCAGCTGATGATAAAGATTTAATACATTGTACTACATCTTTTTCAGTAAAATCAATAAATGAAAACAAAGGACAATCATGACGAGGAGTGTTAGAAATGTTGCAAATAGTACTTGATCTGACGGTGTCACTCATCGCCACGGATGCAGAGAAATGCTGGCAAATCAAATTTAAATTAATGTTCTGTGTGTTACCTGTAATGTTGCGATTTTTACCAATTCCCAAAGTTCTTAAGAATTTCCATGTCTTTGAAGGATTACCATTTTCTACCGACTTGTGTATGTAGCGTCGTTGGGCATCTCTGCACGCCCGGTTGCACTGATTACGAATTTGTTTATAGTTATTAAGATTTCTATCAGAATTATTAGATTTATATTTAGATTTAGCAAGCACCTTTTTATGTAAAAGGGCTTTAAGATTCTCAGTCAACCAGGGAGCAGGTAAATGTCTCAGACGAACAGGACGTAGAGGAGCGTGCCTATCATAAAGTTGGGTAAGTAATTTGTTAAATAAGTTAATTTTGTTATCAATATTGTGTTCATGAAAAACCGCATTCCAGTCGGCTTCTGCTGCATCTGCACGTAAAGCGTCAGTGTCAAGCTTATTGAAATTTCGTAATAACAGCACCTTGGGTTTCATCTTAGGGGTTCGGATTTTATACGATAAATACAGGAGGTCATGAAAAGAGAAATCGTTTGCAGAGTACTGGCCATGTTTTGCAACATGGTCAAATGAAGAGACGACCATAATATCAAGAAGTGATGGTAAGGAGTTGGGGTAATGATGAGTTGCTGAAAGAGGAGGTAAGTGTAAATTGTTAGAATTAATGATGGAAAGGAGAGAGGAAGATCTATGATCGTTCTTAAGGAGGCAAGTATTAAAGTCACCCATAAATATGGTATGACTATATATATGAGAAAAATCTTCTATTAGTTTTTCAAGAACAGGAAAATAGTTTATAGTAAGAGAAGGGGAGTAGAAAACACCTAAGAGAACTTTACTGTGGGAAAGCGTAATTTCGATAAGTAAGTATTCCAACTCATGCATAGGATTAATAGTGGTGGACATGCTGACGATGGAGTAAGGAATATGCGACCGAAGGTAAATGGCAACTCCCCCACCGGTTCTCACGGAGCGGTCGTTGCGAATGAGATGGAAGCCAGGTAAGGAGTAGGAAGTGGAAGGGAGACACGGCTTGAGCCACGACTCGGATACTAGAATGGCATGCAAGTCCCTAACATCAAATGCAGCCAACATATCAGGATAATGTGCCGGTATGCTTTGCGCGTTAATGTGAACAGCGTTAAAGTATTTGGGACAGTCTTCAAAAGTTGTGCAAAGGGTCTCAGAGAGAGAAGGTGGTGAACTGTGAAAACTATCCTCACTAGTAGAACCGTGTGCTGAGGATAGGGAAAAATATTCATAGTCACTATCACTGTCATTATTAGACATTGTTAATTAAATTATATAATAAATAACAATAACAATTATATATGTATACCAACAAAATATATGAAAATATAATATAAATATAATATATGCCTAAATACTCTATAAAATATCAATAATTATTTATACATATAATACAAGCAAGTTATAACATCAGTACAACCTGCCAGTTGGTTTTACAAAGTATACTTAAGAATAATAATACAATTATACTATGAGAGAAAAATGCTGCTGTTGCAAGGAAGTTATATCATATGTAAGATATATCATAATTATTAAAATTAAGTTTAAGTTTAATAAGGCTAATAAAAAAAATAAAAATAATAATAACATTATGGTACAAGTTCCACAGACAATAGTTCACTAACTGACAGTGGAAATTGACAGATTGACAGATTGCGATAAATAAACGGGATATCATACTCAATAGTCTGTGAACTAAACCAAATGCGAATCAAATACATACATTGTTCTAGTTAATGCGTATTAAAGTAAATAAACGAACACAAGGAAGCGGTACATCAAAAGTTACATACGCATAAATCTGTGGTGTTCAAAAGGATACAAGTTTGCAAACAGCAGCGTCAACAACTAACAAGATACAAATTCGATGAACATGAGAGAGATTGTTTATCCATCAGTCGTCACTTTTTTGGTGCTTTCCTGGTCCGAGCAATTTTCTTTTCAGGCTGTTTAGTGCCTTCGCCTGATCCTGTATCCGACGTAGCGAGATCGTCAATGCCACGGATATCCTCGATACATTCTGCTTTGTTAAGCTTGCCGTCAGGGGTCAGTACAAAGATTAAGCCATTTCGAGTCCAACACTTTTGAATGCCGAAGCGTTCCCTCGCTGCAAGAAAGGCTTCATGACGTTGTTTGGTCAGAAACTCTGACAGAGTTACACCGGAGCCCTTCAGACGAGTCTTAGCTGTCCATGCCGCTTCTCGCATGGCGGTTTCCTTAAATTTGACTACCAAAACCCTAGGTTTAGCCGCATCACGTCCCAACCAATGAGCACGTTTGATAATGTCGGTGGAAATATTACTTAACTTCATGTGTTTGGACATCACTTCAACGGCAGCGGTAGCAGGTGTGACTTTATCATTATTTGGAGTAACACCATGAAAAAGAAGCATGTTGCGACGACTTCTCGTTTCCAAGTTATCAATCGCTCGCGAAAGAACCTTAGTTTGTTGCTGAAGCGACGACACTGCAGCAAGTATAAAGCTTCTGAAGCTCTCAAATTCGGCAGCAAGTGTCTCCAATTTAGGTGAAGCAGTTGTAGTTGTGGAGGCCTTCAGCAACTTGTCGTTGAACTCTTGCATCCTTAGTTCAAACATTTGACACAACGAAGACATCTCATTAGTTTTAGTTTCCATAATAACTTGTATAATTTTGTATTAAATGAAGCGAAATTAGTAAAACACTTTCTGGCAGGTGAGGAGTCCTTAATAAACTTGTTGAAACATTAATACTGTGCAGCAAACAATTAATAACAAATTATTTAATTAAATATTTAAGCACTTAACAAAATTTAGTTACTAATATTATAAATGTGAATGTGAGTTTGTTTGTTACGTTTCCACGCAACAACTACTTAACCGATCATCATGAAACTTTGTACACATATTTTTGGAGGCACTAAAAGTAACATAGGATACTTTTTATTTAAAAAAAATAAATTATTTTTTACTATAGTTTCCAATTGAATATAGTTCTATTGAAACGATATCTGATACTTATTTAATGACTTAAATGCGAGCGAAACCGCGGGTAAAATAATATATGTCCCTGTAATAGAAATTCCCTTATTCTAAATTCAATTATTAAGAACAAATATTTTTTTTAAGTAATTGAATTCATAAGAAAACAATCCCATGTATATTTCTAACAACATATGCCGCCTACATGTGTCGGTCCATTAAATAGCAAACATGATGAGATACTAAGATTAAATTCCGTACAATATAACAGAGCGCTCGGTTTACCAATAACTTTGTGCATTACCAAATTACATTGTAATATGATCTAAGTTAAATAATGTTTAATTTTTATTATACGAAATAATAACTACGACCACTGTTATTCCTGATTAAAATAAATATTCACAATATTAATTAATTAATATATTTTAAAAAATCTCAGTACAAAATGCTTGATTCATACAACCAGCGTCAACAAAGCGATTATCAGTTATCAGTAATCAGCTAAGTCCTTGCACGCCCATTTGGCTAATTAAATTTACCCCGAGATATTCCGTCGGGAATACTTAAAATAACTAAACAAAAACAACCAATTCCCAGAGAACATTTTCATAAAATCCAAACAAAGTATAAATCATAATTCACTTTTTAAACATTATTAAAGTAGACAGTTAGTTTAGCGCTTAACATAAACAAACTTTGTAAGGATCGGTTTTAAATACTTGCGTAACTTTAATACAAATTTACGACACGATCGTTTTAAGCACAATATAAGGAAGAAGACGAAGAAGAAAACACATTAATCAAGTACTCATTTACCAAACCCGAATATAAATGAATAAAGCCTGATTATACAATAATGTACAATACATAGTTATATGGTGACATGATATCGTAATTTTCGTAATTTAAATACCTGTTTAGGTACACAAATAATTATTTGTAGACAGTTGAGACAAATACTGCGAGAAAGAATTGAAACCGCGATTTAATTCACGTGAAATTTCAGAGGCGTTACAAACTGAAAAAACAGATGTATTCAGAGATTACACTAAGCTCAGGTGGCAGGCTAATGTTCTGAAATAATTAATGAGGTTTCTCGCTCATAGATGAAAACGTCCCGAAAATCCCTCGGGTATGAGGCAAGACATATTGGCTCTATTGTGACAGACATCTCTTTGTGGGCTTCTACATCTACAAATTTTGACCTTCCTAAAGAAGTACATACTTAATAATATTAGATGAATATCTTACTGATAAAAAAGCTTGGACATAACCTATGTCATTTTATGTTTACCCTTAGGTATACAATGGGATGACAATGCCCCTATACTTGCTCAATTTTTAAATTCAGCAGCTATTTAAATTCAGTTCAATTCTACATCATAGTAGATTTATATATATATTATTATGACATTAGTATGTAAGTGGACAATGCCAGTATACAGCAGCTAAATCAAATTGATAATTATTAAATTAATAAATTTATTTCATTTATATTTATATTTGTATATGTATTGACGAGTAAAAGCGCTCTATTGGAGCCCATTTACTAAAAGTAAATAAATAAAAAATAATAAAAAAAATTAAATATCTCCCTACACATGATAGTGTTTTGTTAGTACATAAATAAATACTACACATATACCATATTAAGTACACACAAAATTATGAAGTACATTTCCAATGAGTTAAATTTGGACCCGCGATTTATAGGAGGTCAAATAATCGAGGTCGTATGCGTACTCGGTAGTCATGTCAGTGGATTAATTTGCTCAGTGCGACATTTGAGTGGTAATACGCTTTTGCTTAGTTATTTATTTACACCTTATCCTTTATATTGTGTCTGGTTTACTTAGATCTTACTTGAATAGATTATTATATAATGTGTATTGCCCGGCAAGTGAATCCCGTAACCCAGCTAATACTTTGCTTAACGGGCGTTCTGCTAAATACGGTGAGGTATTAATATTATTATTAGTCTGTAGAAATCATAAATTCTATATGGATGTATATACAGATTTGTATATATAGATTTTTTCGAAATCGCTACATCTCGGAAAATAGACGTCTTAGGTGAGTATTGTAAACGACAATTTACTTCAGGAACTGAAATTCTTTTTTTAAAAAACCATCTATGATAAAGTTCAGAGGCTGCTCGCGGCCGTAGCCGAAGGCAAAATCACTAATCTATATATAGATTTTAAATGTCATTTACTGCACTTCTTAAACAATAAATGAAAATGCAGTTGATAATTGCAAGCAGCAAGCGCAAATTAAATGTCAGTGGATACAATAGGTCCTTGTAATTGAGCGTCCGAACCAGACATTTCCACAAATATGCAAATTTAACCAAAAGGGACGGGCATATGGGGGTATAGTAAATAAAATTGCATTTAAAATTGTTGCGCATCGAATATTCTTTATATATATTTTCATAAGTTTTTTTCGGATTTTTATTCGAATTCTTCTGTTTAATAGCGCGTTACTCCTACTTATATTTGATCTATATTTTAAGACTTAGATAATAATTCAATAGCACTTTCTACTGACTTATACATTCTTTGGTCCTTCGAGCCGGATTAACCTTAAACAATGACTAAGCTTTTTTTCTATACGACATTTCACTATGAAAACTGATATCAAAGGCTTAATCACGCACATAATAAAATTCTTTAAAAAATGTATCCTTCCTTTTGTTGCAATAATAAGAAGCGTAATATCTTGCATAAAATATCTTATGTTTTTCAAAAGTAAGAAAATTCTCTCAGTTGTGATAATAAGAGAAAATTGAATTGTAAAGGGAAACGTAAATAAAATCCTCTTTGTGGACATGAATAAATCTCTAGAACACTAGAAAAATAACAGAAAAAAAAAATTATATGAAAATATTACAAGGGAAATGAAATTGCTAATGGAATTCCTCGGGGCCTTTTACATGGATGCTTTTCAATAATGAATTGTATTTTGGGGACGAATATTTATTGCAAACTAAATATAACTTATTTCAAAGAATTTATTTTACTTACTTTTCAAACACAACACCACAATCTCGCAAATGATAATATTTTAAATATATTTAATTCGTAAATAATCTCACAATACTGTAAAGATACGCTTATGTTAGATCCCTTTCCTAGTAATATGACGTCATTTTTTGTGTTTTAGTGACACAATTTAATTTATAATAGTATTATATGCGACAACACATCATAAGCTAACCACAGAGTTACCACAGAGAGACGTATGTACTGTAATACTTGAAAGTGGTGGTACTACCCAGCGTCGACAGGTTGGCCTCGCAACGGTCTGCTGAAACTCCTTACCTAATTAAGCATGGTTATTTTTAGAATTATTTCAGCCAGTAACGGTTTGTACCACACAACGTTTCCACTGTATTTATACAGTTTTGAACGGAGAGACGCCTCGGGGTGGGTACAAATTGAGTTTAGGGGAATGAGTTACTGTCCACATCATATTAAATAATTCTCGGGACTGTCAACCAGCTCGTCAATTTGATGATAAAAACGACAATTATGAGGACCGTTATACTAGATGTAAGTTAAGTTAACGAAATAAAAATAGAACAAAAATACACACTAATTAAAAATCATTTTGAATTAACATATTTAAAACGTCATTATTAAGTTGCTTGCTGTAATTGAGAGGTTTTTTTTATCATAATGTAATAAGGATCTTGAATTAAAATATAAGACACCTCTGTGGCGGTCGATTCTACAGGCCTAAAAAAAAATCATTTAAGAATATTTGGGTTTTAACACTTTTAACGCTTAGTCTGTCAGTATCATCTTTCTTGTTTCTGCTTGTCTTTTTATTGCCACAATGCATTGTGATAATTATATTTTTAATCCATTTTAATTCGCAATATTATTTCACATAAGTTTCTCTAGGAGGAGGTCTCCGTGAAAAATGGTCACCCTAACAATGAAAACCCAATAGAGTTAAAGACAGGAATCATGCCGTTTGTTAACGAGAATTATGATTCGCCATCAAATAGAATTATAAGTAAGAAATTGAGCAGATTAAGCGAATTTTCAATTCGTTATAAAGTTTTAAAATATTCAACAAAACATCGTTCTTAAACACTAAAAAAATATTGCAACTTTGAAATATATTAATTTCAGAACCGTTGATTTTTTTCTTACTAATTTTTGTAGTTCTGCAAAATACTATGTAGTCATTTGACTCGTGTTTAAACTTGATATCTTATTAGAAAATTCTAGTCGCATAGAAAATTATTGAACAAATTCTTATATCGTATAATAATAAGATATTACGTCGAAGCAACATTAAAGAGCATCGCACGTCGCTTTTAGCGCAGCAAATCAAATGACCACAAAAGATCGCTGCAGATAACCCACAACATCTAGAACAATTGAGTCTTCACCACTTTTCTAGTTACACAAAAAACTATCCTTATACAATACAAGACAAAGACCAGAATTAAAAATTATAATTGTATAACTACATTTGTAATACTAAAACACATTTCTAGTTGTATCTACACAAGATTAAAGCTAGAATAGCATTTACAAAAAGCAATATAAGGCATATTTTTGTGTATAAATTCATATGTGCGTTTAAAAAGCTATCGTAAAAGCTCGACCGTCATGATGTTAGCACTGCACATATAAAACGTAAAAGTAAATAATTGACCAAAACATTATTTGATTTCAAATATTTTTAATATTGTAAGTTCGATAAGTGCTACAAGCATTTAAAAAAGTCGTTAATAAACAAACTAAATTTCTTTTTTATTTATTTACTTTTAGTAATTGAGCTCCAATAGAGCGCTTTTACTCGTCAAAATAAATACAAATGAAATAAATTATTACGATCAATTTAATATACTATACTATTAATTTAAATTCCAATTACTCATAATTATAATAATAAAACACAGCTTATACTAACATAAAAATTTCTAAGATTGCATAAACCTTTTGTTTATGATTACAAACTATGATTGGCCAGTTTATTGTTCTTTCTTCTAGTCGTATGTATATATATCTCGTATATCTCGTAAATTTTAACTATGCGCAAGAGCCTATACAGTAATGCCCCGCTTTACGCGAGGGATACGTTCCGGAAACTGAACTGAAAAAACTGAATTTCCCGCGACCATAGAGAAGTTGATGACTACATTAAGTTTATACACACTCTTTCGCGTAATTTAATGATAAAATTGAATTTCGCGTTGTAGTGAAACAGCGCAAAACAGGGTCGCGTAAAGCGGGGTATTACTGTACAGCTTGTTGTATATGAAGGTAGGTAATGCACACGGCCGTTTCATTCCTTCCAAACACAACATGGTGTCAAGTTGTGAAATAAAGATTTTCAATATAGATTTTGCCTCCATAGTTTTTAATACAGACTGTACACAAAAAGTCAGATCCTATCACAACGACGTACATAGTGTCGTGTGGAATAAAACGAGAGCGTTATTGTGGTTTTTAGATAAATAAAGTATCGGAAAATGCAGAACGTGATCGAAATTATAGAAAGCACGATTTCTATTGAGAAATTACATTTATTTTGTGTTACTTACTACTTTCATATACGAGTACAGTTTTCAGACATATTTCAGATAATAAGTTTCACATCTACCCACGTCCAAATACAAATTATTCGAAATAATAAAAATAAATACGACACTGTACCGATATTTGATACTATTGTATAGGTACATAACATTATTTTTAAAAATATACCCATATACTAGATCAGGCAGGAAAAAAAAAACTTCATATTTTAATAAGATATAAAAAATACAATGCCTTAACTCACCTCACTAGCTAGCTGGCTAAACTAAGATACCATGTGTCATTGTCATTAGGACAAGGAAAAAGAATTATAAATAAAAACACGAATAAATTTATATTTAGACATGGGAATCAAAACCAGGACCTTTGAAAACAACAGAAACCGTTTGTAAACCTACATACGTGATTAATAAAGAAAATAGTAAGCAATATTGGACTACATTTTGCATGAAAACAATCATATAAATGTAATCAAGTTGTACTGGAAAAGCAATCTGCATCCTAAATCCCCAGCGAATAAGCGAACACCACTGCGAATGCCTGAATTAAATAAGAGGATATTATTCAATATGAAAACCTAGATTGTTTTGTCTATATTAGCTTGGCGTATGACCAATGAAATGCAGGAAACAGAAGACTATCTCTTTATACCCGACTACTTCATAACTAAAACCGAAACACGACTAGATCACTTTACGAGTGTTACGCTTGAAAATGGTGGTACTATACCGGGGCAACTGATTGGGATTATCAAGCAACCATATCCGGCTCGAAGGACCAAGAAAGGCGTTCCCTATATATATGAGTGTTAGTTTAAATATAATATAAAACAGCCATTCTCAAAGTGTGTTCCGCGGAACCCTAGGGCTAAAATACTGCAAAAATATACCTACCAAAGGGAGATTATAAGGTTACATCTAAATATTCCAACTAAATATTACGTAATATTACATTACAATATGATTATTCATAAATAGTATTTTATTAAATACATATACATCAGTTTTTTATAATTAATAGGCTTTTTCCCTTTGCCAAAAAAGTTTAAAAGAACTGTAGTGTAACTGACTTAATTAATAAAAATAATACATTATATTGAACGATATCGACCAACTTTAAAAATCACTAACATCCCCTATGTTAACCCATTCACTCATCATCATCAAAAACAAAGCTAAAATTACTACGCAAATAGTAAAACCTACCCAATAATTATCCAAATTACTCTGCCTACGTCAATCGTATTCGACTATACTAATTAACCTAATTAATTAAAAATGTTTGATGATTGTTTGATATTGATAAACGAGCCCCGAACCTTTTGTCTAAAATTAATGATTATTACGTTCACCCTTTTGTTAGGAAAATGTTTTTTTTTAAAACAACAAACGTTAAAGAACAAAAGAATTATTATTTTTAAATATACCCACGTACTGTTATATATTATTAGAATAGAATTCAAAGATATTTTTACAGTACAATTATAGTTCGGACTTTGGTATTATACACGGAATTTATCCGAGTTTCTGTCCCATATGTAAAATTGTGATTTTGCTAACCCTACCATGTCAATAGGGCCCAACGATATACAGTACCTAATAGAACATAACTATTACTTTTACATAATTTATATGTATGACTATGAAGTAATATGTCAGTGCCGAAATGTCGATAAAAGCCTTTACATTTTATGTGTTTATGTAAACAGATCTCCTAACACTATCACGCCATAATACTAAAAAGGGAATGACACATTAAATATCACACGTTTTACGACTCCATAAGTAATTACATCATATCGTTTATGGCCTGACCACATATGCGCGTACAATGACGCATGTAAATAATTTGCGCTGTGTGTAATATGTGACCTCTTTCTATGATCATATGTCAGGCTACAATAAAAAAAGAGTTCTCTCTCTCTCTAAGCTTCCAGCATAAGAGTAAATAATATCACTTATCCCAGCCATTCTCAAAGTGGTGTTCCGCGGAACCCTAGGGCTAAAATACTGCAAAAAATACCTACCAAAGGAAGATTATAAGATTACATCTAAATATTCCAACTAAATATTACGTAATATTACATTGCAATATGATTATTCATAAATACATATAAATCAGTTTTTTATAATTATATTAAGGCTTTTTCCTTCGCCAAAAATGTTTGAGAACCGCTGACTTATCCAATAGAGCCTTCCACCCCTCAATACGAACATAAACAAAATCCCATTCCCAACAACCAACTTCTAGAAGCATTACAAGTTTTGATGGTATGTAGTTAAAATGCAGTTCCAATTTTACCCTTGAGCCTTGTAACTTCACCCTTCATAGTACCACTGACAAGAGTATATGACCATACGCTTGATATCTTGTAGATCAGCGGTTCTCAAACTTTTTTGGCGAAGGAAAAGCCTCAATATAATTATAAAAAACTGATTTATATGTATTTATGAATAATAATATTGCAATGTAATATTACGTAATATTTAGTTGGAATATTTAGATGTAACCTTATAATCTACCTTTGGTAGGTATTTTTTGCAGTATTTTAGCCCTAGGGTTCCGCGGAACACCACTTTGAGAATGGCTGTTGTAGATCATTTTAAAATTAAATAAAAGTTTCTGGACTAAGTAACTGACCGGTTTAGATTACTTGAAACAATATGAAGATATTTTTTAAATATAGAAGCCTGCTCACTACCGCCTGATGACAAGCGAGAGTGTAGCATTCACCTTCACTATGCCGGCTTGAGGAGACGAATGTGTTCTGTCCAAATTGACAGAACCCACTCTCGTTATCCCGGCTACTTCAAAGCTGATCCCGAAACGCCACTGTGGGTGTGGACTATTGAAACATGTAGTAATAATTAATAAAGATACAATTTAATTGTATTTTTATTAAGAACAGAATAACACAGAATATGAAGATTTGAAACGGTAATTTATTTTTAAAATATTAAAATTATTTTATGAAGCATCCCATTTGCCGTTTCATAAAATTGTGTAGTTTATTTTTATAACGTCGAATGTCTGATATCGACAACGCAACCGGCTGAATAAATATTTAATCGGATGTATAAATCTACTGAAAAATACATCATAAGTCGTAATTTTTCAATAAATAAAAAAAGACCTTGCAATTATAAATATATTTAAATATTTTGTAATATAAATAATCTAGTGCCAACAATTATCGTAATTACTTTTCATCATCATGGCGCAGTGATATCTGAGGGACTACTCAGGGTTTATTTTACGGACGTCTGACAGTACTTTTTATGGGCTCATATGTCAAAATTCGCGTAAACTACAGAGGTGAGAGCCGTACCACGAAACTTCGAATATGCCTGAGTAGCCCCCCAGATTCGAGTACCGGCCGAAACAAATCTTTGTTTGTGTACAAATAAGATACATAACAATACATACTTAAAGAACATAAACTCAGCCTATCCCATTCGACAATAAAACCGTAAAGCATCCGAAATTATATTAAAAAAATATTCTTTTCAAACAATAAAAGAACACCTAACAAATAAAACATAAATAAAAGACAAGCCCGTTGTAATATCGATCGCGAAACTCTATTAAGTTCGAAGCTATTATCCTGGAATATTCTAGAAAGAATTTTATAATACTCCTGCGAGCTCGAGTTTAATTATAAAGCATGCGAACAAATACTAACATTATTTTATACATATATACCGAGAGATTCTGGGCTTAATTGAATCAGCCTGTATAGTCAACAAATAAAAGTCGTAGGTACTTTCAAATACATATAATTAACACCAACGTCATTTAGTCATCGTAGCCAGAATGACACTCATTTGTTTTCTTAACTCTGTCACTAGCTATAGTAGCAACCTTTTCCACCACTGAACAGCACACTTGCATCATAACTATATCCATTTTGGGATAGACAGAGATCACGCTATGATTGACGAGTTTCTTAAGGTCTTCTTCTCGTCACACGTCTTTCTGAAACCATTGTAGAGTCTAACGATGATTAGATGGAAAGCTAGTGAGAGAGGGTTCGACTTCAATTCAGAAAGGTATTGTATCAATATCTAGAAATGGCGAATTCAAAATAGTTATAAGTGGTAAAAAACAATTGCGGTAGGTATTTCAAAGTAGAAGGAGACCGCAATGCACGTGACTTTTTAATTATACTTCTAATTAAAATGCACAACAGAGCACACCGCAACGCGTTGCCTTTATTACAATTCGTAATTTTGCGGTTACATGACAGTTTTGAAATGGTGACCAAAAATTACAGTAAATTATTATTAAAAAAATATACATATGTATGTACATATATGCATCAGATTACGGCTCAACTGACGAATAAAATAGTGCATATAAAAAGAAAAAGTATAAGACGTCTCTTTTAGGTTTCTTTTCAGTGCAAAGCTGAGATTTGTGGGGAAAGTGTAATAATGTAGAACTTAGCTCTCACCTGAGCACAATCTTCCCATATTTGCTGAGGAAAAAAAGAAAAGGCTACGACTTTATATTACTTTTTTTTTCTGATATAAATGCACTAGAAAATAGAGTCAGTATTCTACACATAATTCCAGCCAGCACAGTGAAGGCAACTGTTGTATCGAAATTATAATACTAAATATATTACTACCCTCTTTATTCTATAATATAATAAAACAATAAATATAAAAAGAAGTAATACGCAATAAAGCTACGGATTAGAGAAAAGACTCGAGTGTATTTTCTAGAGGACATTTTGGTTTAAAAATTTTCATTATCATTCACAAAGAGCTTTATTTGACACAAAATTATAAAATTTGCTTAATTAAAAAAATAACAAACAAAACAATAAAATAAATCGAATATAAAAATTCACGCTGCAAATACCTATCAAAAGGTATTAACTAGCCAGACTCCATATAATCTTATAATAATTAAAGGAAATTATTTAAAATTATTTTGCTTATAATTCCCGCTACAACATTCAGTTGAAGCGTCGTTTTCAGTCGTTGAAGCGAAGCCGAAGCGACCGCACGTATCCTGATGATGCCACGTGAAGTGGCGAAACGCGTCGAGACAAATTACTGAATGTTGTAGCGGGAATCATAAGCAAAATAATTTGCTTTAATATGGATTTCGGCAAAGTAACGCCTGAAACAACTAATTATACTTATAATAATTATTATTTATTTATTTATTAACAAAATAATTAACCAAAGAGCCGTACAATATTATAAATAACGAGCATTGTCAAGGGAAGGAACGAGTATTCGTATTAACAGAATAATTTACGAGCGAAACTTTCCACCGTTTCTAGTAGAAGCATGTGGTCCCGTATGATTTATCGTGACCGCTATGCGATATTTGTTAATCGTTAAAAACATTGTAAACGTTAGTCTCTCATATACGAGCCAATATAGTAAAGACAAGTGAGACCTGCGTGGTCATGTGAGTGAAATAGATTATATGAGGATTTTAAAGAGCCTTATGTTGTACCCTGGATGAGATTAAAGGAACCATGAGTTATGGTGTCAGGGGGGCTACTCAGGCATATCCGAAGTTTCATGATACGGCCGTCACCTCTGTAGTTTATGTAAATTTTGACATATAAGCCCGTAAAAAGTCCTGTCAAATATCCGTAAAATAAGCATTGTGTGGCCTATCCGTCGTGACGTCGTTGTCAAATCCGTAATTTCGTGAATGATTACGTAATTGTTCATGAATAGGAAACGTTCGTATTTTCGTCCGAAGTGCGCCTGAGTAGCCCCCCTGAACTGAAACTGTTGTACTTTGCGGCGAGGAATATACCTATATTGACAAGCATCGTAGCACCGACTGCTAAATATCACCATTAAAAAATTACTATCAGATTTATTTAAATATAAATTAAAAAACTATTTCATGGAAAAAATTTGAAACAACCTGTATATAAAAATAAATAAAATAATATAAAAACAGATGGCGGTTTCTCAAACCTACCCGTAATTATAAAAAAAACTTCTACTAATAAAGTTGGAAATTAATAAAATCAACAAACATTCAAATTTACAGCATAGGATACGAAACACGTTGAACTTGTTAAAATTGGTTAGCGTTGCTAAATTTAGCGGAATCGCGGCTGGAGTTTAAATTAGTTTTGAATTGCTAATTACTCGTTTTATACGCATGCATTTGTCTCGTTGCAATGTCATATATTTACGAACGTATAGTGTTGAAAATTTATCAACATCTACTATTACTTTGCATATAAATGCTAATCTCAATACAAGAATTCTATAGGAGAAGGATTTAAAATTGTTATTGTGCATAGTTTGTTTGTGTAGATTCTTCGTTGTTGTATTGAGCATCTCAGAAACCATTTACAAAACTTTTTTCATGCTATAGAGATATTTTGAAGATATTTCAACAAAAGAAACTCAAAAAATGTTAACTCCGACTATTTAATAGGACCCAGCGATATGACAAAACTCCGCTTAGTAACGTCTGAACACAGAAGTCTACAGGAAACAGTATTCACAATCAGAGGCGGCTCGTCCTAAAGAGTGCTGGTGCAGTGCATTCCCACGAAAATTACAGAAGTAATCTATATTTCTTCATAATACATACTATCCTTACATTACATTCATTCTATTCTACTATGCCTATACAATAGTATATTATATTACCTATATCTACGCCGCTGTAATATAAGTTCTGTAATTTTCGTGGGAGTGCACTGCACCAGCGCTCTTTAGGACGAGCCGCCTCTATTCACAATATAGAGTTAAAAAGATAAATGCGCTTTCTCCAAGGTTGACAGGGTACACTCATCTAGCTATTACTTCAAAGCTGATTCCAACAGACAAACCGAGCAAGTGACTTTAAAAGGAAAGAAATTGTAGTAAATTACCGTTTGTTTTCACTTGTGTAAGTAACTAAAAACTTTAAAGTTCAACTGTTTGTTGAAACTTTGTTAAACGAAACTGAAACAATACACCGATCGTTTTACAACTGTTGAATGTTTGTTAGAACTTTTAAGGTTTCTATTTAACAACTTTCAATGTACACAATTCAATTATATAAAGACCTAATAATGCAGTGTCTATTGGAATAAAATCCAATGAAATGAAATGAAAATCGTTTATTAGCATAGGCACTAAAGGCGTGCGCTTGCTCGTCGTCAGATTCTGTAATGGCTTCGGAAAGGCGTAAGACGAGAAGAAGACCACAAGAAACTTGCTAATTATAGCCTGTACATAAAATAATTAACAAAAAAAACTGAATTTTCATTCAGAAAAAAAAGTAAATAACATTACATAAGTCACATAATTCTTAATACATAATTCAAAAGAATTATAATTAGATATTAGAATCATCACAATATGCATGTATATATGTATGTATATTTAGTATTAGTTATATCTTTATTATTGTTATTTGTATATGTTGTTTTATTTTATTTTATTTTGCAGTCTACTATTAACTTCCTGAGGTTGCCTAGTAGAAATCACTGCTTAGTGATAAGACCGCCTTTTATTTTTTTAAGTGTTATTATTATTATCCAACGCATCTATACTAAATTTTTCATATTTAAATAAATACTTAATACGGGAACCGAACCCGATACCTCAGCGTAAGAGACTGACGCTACATTTGAGTGCCGACTGCCGACAACTGCTACTAGAGAAACCTTAATGAGATAACTGTGGACTATTCCAGGTTGACACATCGGCTACTTCCAAGTTGAACCAAAAATGGTAGCCTGCCATAATCTGTCCGTCCATCTAACCTATAGTTATTCCAAGGAAAGTACAGAGCATAGGATAAAGAAAACTGAACTACTGAAGACAGCAGGCAAACAAAGCACTTGAAATGAGTGTAAGGATTTTACCTCTACCTGAATGTCTACCTCAAGAATCGAAATAGTAGCTAATATGCGCATAAACACGAGTAAGAAAGAGACAAAGCTATTGCTACAATAAACAATAAAATAAAGGCAGGATATCGCATGTATGGTGTCCATATTAGGCTATCCTTTGGCAACTGGGAACAAACCGAAGACCGTTCGAATGCCAATGAACTTATGAGTCATCTATTTTAGCATATCGCAGTTCTTTCTTCGGGTCAGTACATTTATTTATTTATTTAAGCATAGTCACTTGCATGGTCTTACAGTCAGTTCCAATACACCATGCAAGGAGTCAAATACAAAAAATCTCAAAGCAATTTTACAATATACTGACCTTCTCGCAGAAGGCCAGGCATGCATTACTTATAACACTTAGTTTGTCAGCAAAAATATCCAGATGCGGTGTCATGTCCGGAAGAGCCCAAAGCACACGAGAAGCACGATTCAGGGGAGAGAAGCGATGTGCTGCAGTATGGGTAGGATGCATATTTAATTACATGTAAAATTAAAATCATACAGAAGAATATTTCTTTTAATAAACTATAGTTTCCCCGCATATCCATCGGTGCATATCAAGCGCTATCATTAGCTCGAGCGAGTAGTAATCGATGCGTGTATATCGCATTACCCGGTCACTGCATCATTACACACCGTCCTTGAGCTTACATGAGCCGTAGTACACCTCCAATCTTATTACCTAATATATATACATTATATCAGCCATTCTCAAAGTGTGTTCCGCGGAACCCTAGGGCTAAAATACTGCAAAAAATACCTACCAAAGGGAGATTATAAGGTTACATTACATTGAAATATGATTATTCATAAATACATATAAATCAGTTTTTTATAATTATATTTAGGCTTTTTCCTTCGCCAAAAAAGTTTGAGAACCGCTGCATTATATTTTTAAACCAACGCACAGTGTACCAAATGATTTTTTTTTTTTCAAATTGCTTAGGAAATAACTAGCTTTAAGCTTTAAAACCACTTTGTTTAAAAGCTTAAGTCATAAAACCCAGTCCTATAAAATTAACCTCTTTACCCGAAAATAATTAAAAATTAAAAAAAAAAAAAATTTATATTTTCATCAATAAATAGTAATCAATTAATATACATCTCTAAATAATATTATTAAGGCTTTGAGAACACATAACCTCACTTTTTTCTGGTTTAAATATTATTGACTAAATAGTAGTAAAAAAATTGGCAGTGTGACTTTAAAGCTATCTTCTAAACATTTAAAAATAACCATTAAACATTGACTAAAATGTCTGAGCGAGGCAAGTTCCGAAAGACAGACAGCTTCGTCCAGCCACGATAGCTGTAAAGATGCCATAGTAACACAATTCCTTCGCTAGGTATTTATTAGTAATTATAGCAGGGACTAATTACAGAGTGAATGCGACCTGCTAGCCAGACCTAATTAACATCGTTAGCGCGTTTGACGCTACCTCACCTTACACCTTGTTAGAGACAAACCAAGGTTCTATTTTATTTTATGTAATTAAAACTCTTCTCAGTGATATTTCAATACAATATGGATACAGTTTTTGTAGGTATACAAGCGATAGAAAGAGAAACGATCGCGGTGTCGTGAACAGCAATCGAGGTATCTGCATCCCTTTCACACATGCCTTAACTCCGACAAATGAACGCAGACGAAACGATAAGAATATAGAGTTATCTCTTTCTAATAATTGTTTCTTCCAGTCCAAAGTCCAATCTGTATCCATTTGAAGATTGCCGACTGTACCATACACGCAATTTACTGCAGTGTTTTAATAAACTAGACTCTAGGTTTAAATAGCTTTGTTTATAAAATATTTATTCTGGCTGAAGAAGAAAAGTAATAAAAGTTGCTATAGAGATAATAAGATGCAGCAGTGTGGTTGCAGTAGCTGGAAAACTTTCTCCATAACACTACTTACAAACAGGGTAACAATGAATTTAATTGTTGCAAATGGACAATTTTTTGCCGCTAATATTAGACGTTGATGTTTAAATTTTTAAAATAAGAACGTGTTTGCTATATTCGAAATAAACAAATGAATTTATACGAAAGTTCATATGACAATATTACACTTTTTGAGACATTTGAATACGATATTTGTCGAATGCTTAATAAGAAAATACCTAAATTGTTCTATTTATTTATCTGATGATCAAATTCAACATTTTGAAATAGTACCGATTTTTTCTTAAACCTTTGGTCACCTTAGCAATAAAGTAGACGAACTAATATGAGGTTTGTTACCGTACTAAACAACGATAGTTTATTATACAATACAACATAAAAGCCTATGTTTTTTTATATTATAATTATTTGTAACAAGAAAAAGCAATAACGAAACGTATTTTGTTAAACACAACTATGATACTAGCTCACATGTTTTAAGCATTTTGCTATTAATTTAAAATGACTTTATATCCCTTACTGTCGATGTTTATTTTGAGTAATATAGAAACCGTGGAAATTTTAAATTGGTTGGAGTCATCTTCTCAAATAACATCCGACATCAGCACAAATGGTTTTCAAGAATAACGTATAGTCGAATTTATGTTTTTAGTTCAAATTTTATATACATGTTAGCCAATAGAACAAATGGACTGTATCAATGAAAACTCTTAAAATTGTATTACACAATATTACCAATCTCTTATAATCTAAGCACACACATCCGTTCCCATTCGCAACCAACATCGAAGTCCTCATTCGAATGTCCCTCGCGTTTCTCTTTTCTGTCATTCCAAATTCAAATTGACAGATTTACTTATAAAAATATATATACTATTAACATCGCCGCCGCAACCTCTTTTTTGACAACGACAATGTTTATTTTAAAGCATGATTAAAACAAACATGTATCACTTAGAAAAGGTAGTAAGTAGCATTAAAACTTTCCAATAATAGCATCACAATACAAACTTAATATTCAGATATCTTTAAAAGTATTCGAATGAACTTGGTTTTGAATTTGATATCTGAATTCAAAACTCACATGCCTATGATATATCAAATAAAGTTTTATTTTTCCAATCTATCGCGTGAATAGGCGCGGTAGTTTCCTTCCAATATTACGCTCCAACGTTCAAGCCATCAGTTAATTTAGATTAATGGATTACAACCACCATAATACAAGTTCAATATTTATCTTCTTTAAAGAGAGAATTGAATTGTTCATTTCTTTGATATCAAATGTTATTACGAATTACAATTGTTTGTGTTTTTTAAAATAATTTACTGTTATAAATGTGCTTATATATATTAAATTAAAAATATTTATATATGTAACACGGGGTTGTGTTCGAAGACACGAGCGATGATGATTTTAGAGAAACAACTCGGTTGCAAAGAATGGTGTATAATATTAAAACGCACACACAAGCTGACAATGACATATCTATGGGAACAGACACGCTGGCTTGACAACCTCCATCCAGTATTGCCCACATTCCTACTGTACAATACCTTTTAAAAATAGGCAAAAGCTACATACTAAAAATATAATAATAATAATTCTTTATTGCACAAAATAATTGAGAAAAAGGCGAGCCTAGTACCTTTAGGCACTTTCTGCCAGTTAACCTTTGGGAGATGTGAGCAGTGATGTTGTACAGAATAGTACAGAGAAGTAAAATAAATAAAATAATAACAATAGACAGATAATAATAACGAAATATACTTTTTTCTCCCTAAAAATCACTATTTCTTTGTTTAAATATTTTCTTTTGTTTTTTTTTTTTAAAATTTCATCCTAAACTTCTTAGACAACATGACATCATTAGACATTTAATAAGTAAGATAATTTTAAGAACAAACAAACAAAAATAGATCAGATACTCGTATCGGGGGTGAATACTCACCCCACCGCCATAAAGATTACCCCAATAATCCACCATTTAGTAGCTTTAGTATTGATTTATCGAAATGCGAACTACGGCAAATAATCAATCATGTATCAGATATCTATTTCAGCTAAAAGCCATGAAAGCAATACATTAACAATACTCTAACATAGCGGTTCAAATCACTTATTATTGAGATTGATGTTTGGTTATTAAATAGTTTACTGTGTTGGAAAAATACAGAGATGAAAAGTTACTTAGAAATTCTTATATATTTTACTTACGTCAGCCATTCTCAAAGTGTGTTCCGCGGAACCCTAGGGCTAAAATACTGCAAAAAATACCTACCAAAGGGGGATTATAAGGTTCCATCTAAATATTACGTAATATTACATTGCAATATGATTATTCATAAATACATATAAATCAGCTTTTTATAATTATATTAAGGTTTTTTCCTTCGCCAAAAAAGGTTGAGAATCGCTGACTTACGTTATACAATAATTTTAAAATAAAAACATGCGTTTTGGATTTAGATAAATAAAAATGAGTCCTATCAACTTTACCACTGTGCGCTCACTTCGTTATATTAAATGGTGACTGATAACATGTGATATATTTTTGCATTCAGTGCCAATACAATTTTAAGAATACAACTGTCAATTGGCAGTTCGCGCCGAGACGCCTGGTGTGTCAGTTTTTTGTCTTCTGATCATTAAAATACATTTATAAGTAAAATTAATGTTTCACTATAACAGTGACATAGGCTTTTTCCACTTCTACTTGTAGACTACAAGAAACATGATCACATGTCTTACTTACTGCAAAAAGTTTTAAGACATTGATAACAATATATTTATTCATCATAACATAATAATTTGTACTCCAATAAGATACTAACATGAAGTATATGGGTATGTGTGAGTTAACACAGCTGACGTCTCGTGCACATCACAGAGGTTTTGCTACAGACCCAATAAGGATTTGTGGATAACGTTGATTGACATAGTCTTTACTCGTTTTATTTCACACACTTTATTGTTATTATTCCCAGAATATATAACCGTTAATTTTACGATACATTTGACAATAAAAAAATGTAACAACAGTTTTATAGCAACAAAAAAATATGGAATATGAACCTTCGTAAAATTAAATCAAATCCCTACTTTGCATAAAGAATACAAAATCGCCAAATAAAAGGAACCTGCACCGTTCTGAAACTCCTTAGTGGAATAGGAAAATAATCCAACTTGTCTACCCATGTTCTACTGTAAATATTGAATGGAGGGTAGTCGCAAAAGGTTGACGTATACCCTACAGTGTATATAAGGAATTGCTTTCAAAAACCCAGCGTGAAGCCGTATTTGGGTGTCGGGAAACTGGATTTCCTCAGAAATCTCCTTAACAGATTCTATGGAAAAACTTTTACTTTTGTATAGATTTTATTTCAATAAACACATTTCCAATACGAATCAATTTTTTTGCAGAACACGTACGTAGAGAACAACTTAATCCGACAAACATGTATGCGAGCTCTTAAAATCTCTCTAAAGTCTGGATTATGGTAAAGGGGAAGCCATTGATTGTCTCTGTTCTACGCTGTGGGAAAATTGCATCCGATTAATTTGGTCCTTAGAGCCGGATCCCAGCACTAAACTAGTTACAAAATCCAATCCATTAAGAACTTTAGATAGTGTTAAATCGCAAACATCAATTAGTTGCATTAAACAATGCACCCCGTAAGGGTACTTGTGAAATAGTTTTGCGAGGAGACGAGAGCAAACCACAGGAAATAGCATACGAAACCATAACAGTACGTATATACTGTTTTCTATTATGCAAAACCGGGTAAAGTTTGTTAAGGGTATTTCCCAAAAGGATACCTCGCTCGTTATTCTTCATGCTTGATGTAAAGAAATAAATTGTTAACTTTATAATATGGACAGATTTCATACAATATACAAAATAAAATTGTTATTTTTATATACCACGTTTTTTAAATTCCAGACACAATAAATGGTATATTTAGCTCATAAGATCAATTAGACGAACTTGGTTAGTACAAATAGAAATATAAACCCATAAAAATAAAAATGTATGGTTCACCTAATCACCCCCAGCTAAATTCGTGCACAGTGTGGTAGTAATTTGAAAGACGACCACAACTTTATTAATGCTATCCTAATGGCTTGAATGAAGCTACTATTACTCTAAATAACATAGCTTTAAAACAAACTTATTTAAAAGGAAAATTGAGATACTTCAACTTTTATTTATTATTTATTCTATCAATATATCATATCATCTGTTAAATGATTCTGAAGTCTTACACATTTTGTTCAAAAACAAATTCTAGTATTCAGTAAATAATGTGCACGGGAAAATCGCTCGTTAAAACAAAAACTGTGGTTACCCCAAAAGTCCCTAACACAAACTCTGACCACAACGTTACATTAACAGTGTAGTAATTACATGAACGATGCGCTAACTTTAGTTTTAGACCACTTATTAAATAATCATTAACTACGATGAGACTAATCGTAAATTCAGTAAAATATAATCACATGCAGTCATTTGGAGATAGCAGCTTATCGATTTAAAATTATTTCCCCAAACTTGTGTTGCTTCGGACGCCATTTTTGACTTGAGCCCGAATTGGCTGGAATATCACGCTTAACAAAAAGAAAAAAAAACAAATGAATGCAAATTTTGTTTCTCTTTTATTTCTTTCTAACCTATTTTCATTGTCAGAACAATTTTAAATGTCAAGATCAATTTCTAGTACAATCATGTAAAACGATACAATGTTGACGCGAAAACAAATTTAATGCAACTTCCTATGCTAAAGCTCCTGAAAAGGCTCTGAAAATAGAACGACAAAAGCGTAAAAATAGCCTGTGAATTTTTAAAACATGATAACCCAATTAATGTTACAACCGAAATGGAAATAGCGTGGCTATGTTTTTCGTTGTCCACTTCAAAAGATAATGTTACATTTTATTTATTTACCAATCGGAGCATTGTCATATGCCAAACTATATTCATACTGGTATATAACGCAAAAACTTTGAATTAACCAATAAACTGTAATAAACAAACTAAAAGATCGCAAAGAAAAATATTTCTTATCTACATACTAATGAAACTAAAAAACAACAATAAAAAAACCATCTAATTATAGTCAACGATAATGTTATCAGATTGTACTTTTTGTCTCCCACGATGGTTAAACAATTAATTTTCACTTTCATTCGAAATTAAATACTCAAGTTTTATTAGATAAAAAAAAATTCTTCTACTACTTCTTTGTATTGCCACTTAGCACGCCTATTGGCGTTTGTACTACCTTTCATTTTCTACTTAGATTCTACTATGATTTAAAAGTATTCAGGAACCTCAATCTTTATATATGTCTTCTATATCTTCTATATATATCTTCATGGTCGTAGTCGAAATAATCATAAGAAAAATAATAAACCGGATAAAATATACTAACTATAGATATATGTATAAAGTGTGAAAAAGCTTTCTCTGTAACGGCGTAAACATGTATAATAAATAATAACCTGTCAGATGATGTCAAAGTGTTAAATTATTTATATTTAGTATTTCAAAAACACGTATAAAAACAAATATTAGTTAACAAAGCATTTTACACTCTGAATGAAGCTACAAATGACTGTGAAAACTGACAATATCTAGTAGTTGATAATATAATATAATATAATATTTATTGTTGAAGTGACCAATTTATTGTGCTTTTTATTTCTGTGATTTCTTTTTATCTACCTCTTCCTTATATCTATTTGGTTCTTGATTTTTTAAAAGTTTATTGTGTAACATCTAAATTATGTATTTTTATTAGAAGTGTAGTATCCTATCCCTTTATCACCATGAGCATGCCGTCCTATCCTAGACTTAAAATTCCATTTAGTTTGTATAATAGTACTCCTTTTTATAATATACTAGCTTTTACCCGCGGCTTCACTCGCATTTAAGTTCTTAAATAAGTATCAGAGATCATTTCAATAGAAATGAATCAATATGATTTCAAACAGCTGAAACTATAATCAGTTGGAAACTGTAGTAAAAAATAATATTTTTTTAAAATAAAGAGTATCCTATGTTACTTCTAGTACCTTCAAAAATATGCGTACAAAGTTTCATGATGATTGGTTAAGTAGTTGTTGGGTGAAACAAACTCACATTCACATTTATAATATTAGTAGGGATAGTAATAATGTAATTTTGTAGGTAGGCTTTATAAATAAAGAAAGCGCTATTACAGTTGCTGCATATTATTGTATTATTAAGTATAATTGCATTTTGACAAGTTCAAGTGTTCCTATAGGTACCTACGGATGATGTTAAAGAATAGAATAGAATATCAGGACAGGAACAAAGGAAAGGAGATAAATATTTAGACATATATATATTTATACATCAATAGGGAATTAGCTCCACGACCATTGGAGAAGTAACGAACTACTAATTAGTGAGTGTAAAGTTGCTATGATTTATGTGAAAATTTGTACTCCCATAAGAAAGCACCAACATTAATATACAGATATAACATTATATACCATATACACGTAAAAACTACTTATTTAACGGGTTTAAGTTCGGAAATGTTCAAAACCGAAGGGGAGGCTAATCGTGTCCAATCCCTTCGTTAGACCCTTCCCAGCTTTCATAGTCAGTCACTCATTCTGTATCGATTACAGGCACGATAACGAATGTCACGCTTACTTCGCGTTAAACAAAGTTGACGATGTGGAAAATTAAAAAAGAAAATTCAATATACTTTTCTTTTAGATAGATTTTTTTTATTTACTATAAAGCTCACGTAAGACAACGTGAGCCTTATGTTAAGCTAGAGGGCATGTCTGCTAGCATCAGTCACCACCGCTAAACCGGCTTGAAAACACCGTCCAAGTCACCAGTGTACACTTCTTTCATTAGTGTATATTAAAAAAAAAAGTTTATTTTTTATTTTATTTTTATTGATAGCCCAGCATATGAGTGCAGCAGCTAGAGTGCGGTCCATGAGCATAGACAACTGTAACCACAGACAGATGTCCGCATACAACAGTCAACTCCACTATGCCGGCTTGAGGAGACGAATGTGCTCTGTCCAAATTAACAGGGCGCACTCCTCTCGTTATCCCGGCTACTTCCATTGCTTATTATTTCTTTTTAGTGTAAATTTAACCTCACTTCAATTTACCAGAACACTATTCTTCTTATGCCAACTCGCCAGTTGAAGGTAACATAATCGAGAATGTACTTGTTCAACGAACTAACGAAAGTACTACACAACTTTATCTATTAGACCTTCAACAAAATTCACCACTCCACGTGCTTATATAAATTATCATATAAACCAGCCATTCTCAAAGTGTGTTCCGCGGAACCCTAGGGCTAAAATACTGCAAAAAATACCTACCAAAGGGAGATTATATCTAAATATTCCAACTAAATATTACGTAATATTACATTGCAATATGATTATTCATAAATACATATAAATCAGTTTTTTATAATTATATTAAGGCTTTTTCCTTCGCCTAAAAAGTTTGAGAACCGCTGATATAAATAATCAAATTAAGTAGAAATAGATATCGATATTGTATAACGTGGTAAAGAATAGATGTCCATAAAGATTTAAGTAAGGATTAAGAGGGATTCCTTAGGCAATTACCTGTTCTGTTGTTACGACCCTTTTTGGTGTAAGCTTTAAATCGCAACCGCTCGAGCTGAGCTTACTTCTAGATATTTCATATAAGTCAGCTCAAACATTTACAAACATATCAACAACAAAAACAAGTATCATCACACTCATTATCTAAGACCATAAAGGGAAAGGGGAACCCCCTATTCCCAAAATAATAATCTAAAAAGTACATAAGTACATTACAACAAAAATTACAATAAAAACTTCAATTAGAACAACAATGTTTAAAAGTTTAAATTATATTCAAAGCGATGCCGATAGTCCCCTCTCGCTCATTTTCTATAACGCACAAGCGAGACACACATACGTACAGTTATTCCCATTGCTTAAATATATTATATTTTTTTTAAATTTACATACGCGTACAATACCACGTGTCAAGCAGAATTGAATAACCATTTTTATCTTTCTTATTGTTAATTGTTTCAGGTGTTACTTTACGGAAATCCGTCGAAGCGACCACACGTATCCTGATGATGCCACTTGAAGTGGCGAAACGCGTCGAGACAAGTTATTGAATGTTGGTGGAGGTTATTTTCCTTCATTGAACGGAATAATTAGCGAACATAGCGGGAATTATAAGCAAAATAATTTTAAATAATTTCCTTTCTTATTGTTCATTTTGACTCGTTGAATTTGAAGCTTGAGATGAGGTTAATTTTACATTTCATTCGTACGTAAAAACGTCCAGTTCACCCTAATGGCAGTTCGTTGTTCACCTGTGATGAAGGGGAGAAGAGAAGGGGTGGTTGACCGCCGAAATATTTTATTTACATAATAGCTCCAACGCGGCGAACATTTCCCCGGGAAATCTTCATTGCTTTAATGTCCAATATACGGTTATAACGAATGTTAGGGTCGTTTTACTTTCTGGTTTTAGAATGAAATTCTACAGAACTGTGAAAACGATTCCGCTGTAATTTCATTTGTTTTTATTTTTAACAAACTTTTTTATATTTCTACTAGCTTTTACCCTCGGCTTCGCTCGCATTTAAGTCGTTAATTAAGTATCAGAGATCATACTAACTATAGTCAATTGGAAACTATTATTGCTGTTATTTCGCAATATATCATATATTTGAGTCCGTGTAAAAGAAAAATCCACTTTTCGCGTTTCAGTTTTTATTAGGATTGCTTGACATTGACAGTCGTATTTTTTATAAAACTTAATATAATTTATAAAAATCAAAAACGCGATTACCAACAACTATAATAAAAACTTTTAGTACCTCCAAAAATTTGTGTACAAAGTTTTATGATGATCGATTAAGTAGTTGTTGCGTGAAAACGTAACAAACAAACTCACATTCACATTTATATTAGTAAGGGATTGTCTACCTATAAAAAACTAGCATTAGTATCGTATATTTGGCCTAGTGTGGGAGCCATCGGTGAATAAAGTGAATGAAGTGTGAATAAAGTATTATTATTATTATGGTAAGGTATGACAATAATAGTACTACCCTAGAAATTCAAGCCACTGCCAGCTTTGCTAGTTTTTTCCTCGAATAATTATGCAGATCATTAGTGAATTCGAAGCAGAATTCCCGTATTCACACCTCGCTAAGGTCATACAAGGCGTTAGCAAAAAATAAAAACAAAAACAAAACAATATCGCATCTACACTTACATTATACAAAAATATATCTCGTCCATATATAAGATACAAATACAACATAAAGTATATTAAATAAACAATTTCCATAATATCGGTAAAGAAATAAACTCCAATTTACGTAATAGTACATAAAACCCTTTCAGTTGAGGCTTGAAAATTACCCTATTAAATATTAACATACATAGAAAGTAAGCCGCCTCGCTTCAGCCCAAAGTACAGTCTAGGACAGAAATAACGAAACTTTATACATTTATGTATTATTTCTAAAGTAAAAAAAACTACCCATTTTTGCCGATATCTACGCACCATCTCAATTGTAGACCAAAGAAAAAAATAGGTACTCTTTACTAACTGGCAACTTTAATTTTTTAGAGAAAAAAAAACTATATAAACGCAAAAATAACATTTAAAAGTTGGCTCATTTCGTTTTACAAAGTTCTTAATCACAATTTAAGATAATTCCAGCTCTTCCTAGAGACCTAGACAAACATCATCATAGTTCAGTCAATTTATCAAAAACAAATCCTACGTGAATCCAATAAGAATCGTTGCAGTAGTTCCTGAAACACCGCAGCTTATTCAATTATTTTAGCCTTCCTCCCATTTTCATATTACACTCCCATTATAAAAATACTTCTACCTCTAAACTGCCTACAAAATATAGGTCAGGTGTTGTCGACTGTAAACGAGAGGAAACCGAGAATTTAATTTAGGCTTTTCTAATATTATTAGTCGTGGTCATATAATGTGGTTCTTCCACATTTAATTTCATTCATTGTATAATATAAAAATTTACATCATATTAAATTATATATTTTATTCCATTTTCTATACGGCTTACTATAACGCAGCCATTCTCAAAGTGTGTTCCGCGGAACCCTAGGGCTAAAATACTGCAAAAAAATACCTACCAAAGGGAGATTATAAGGTTACATCTAAATATTACGTAATATTACATTGCAATATGATTATTCATAAATACATATACATCAGTTTTTTATAATTATATTAAGGCTTTTTCCTTCGCCAAAAAAGTTTGAGAACCGCTGCTATACCGTATTATTTTCGAACACTTCGCATCCATTGTCTGGTAGAGAATATGAGTGGCTACCATCCAGGTCGACAGGACAGATTCCTCTCGCCATGTTCTTGATAACTGTTACATTATAAAGTGATCCAACGCTCTTAGACAAATTCGACTCGCACGATCTCAAATTTACCCATAAAATTCAGTATTTACAATTTCCAGCGGTGCGATCGAACGTGACAGCCACTACGGCAACGACGAACAAATCGAATTAGGATATTTTCTAACTAGACATATTTCAGTTTGAATGTACAAATTCTTTGCTACTAGAAAACGTGATGAATATTTAATGCGATACGAGGCCGTCGTTTGTCAAGTAGCTTTGACCCTTCGGCCAGAAAGAGAATGTATAAGAAACCTAACTTCCAAAATTGTTGCTTTATTGCTTTTCTACTGTAAGGGCCTTGATACACAATTCTCAAAAAACGGGCGTTTACATTAGATATCTGTATTGACTATAGTTCTTTTAGTATTTAAAACATTATATAATTTTGTAATTATTATTCTCTATTTAATTGTGAAATATTTCGAAAAAAAAATCCTAAAAGATTTTAGTGAGATTCGAATACTAAAAATTTCCATTTCAAACCCAAATCTGTACATACTTCGACACCCGATCGTCAATTTTGATGACACCACGCTTGTAACGCAAAAGGATAGAGATAATATTGCGACTCACGTGTACGCGATCCCTGACGTAAAATTCCATATTGATATTACTTTTACGTGATATAAAAACGCGCGTTTATTTAGCATCATGTATAAATAGCACAATTAAATATATGAGTACGGTATAATTTATTCAGTTGTCGTTAGTTTTTTGACATTGGAAGTTAATTTGACAACATTAACTCGGAAAGTGAGTTTATTTTAATATTCAAATGAAAGAATTAATTATCACGCTACACACCTTGAAGAGGGGTAGACAGACTGATTTATTTATAAAGATTACCTACAAAATTACATTATGACTATATATTATAAAAAGGAGTACTATTATATAAACTAAATGAAATTTTAATTATAGGATAGGACGGCATGCTCAAGGTGATAAAGGGATAGATACTACACTTCTAATAAAATTACAAAAATACATAATTTAGATGTTACACAATAATGAAAATAAAAATAAAAAAACAAGAACCAAATAGATGTAAGGAAGAGGGGAGAAAAAAATCGTTATGGTTATTACGTTAGTTTCAGGAACCCTGTCAATTTTGACGGAATTTCGTCACCTCAGACCGGTATAGTGGAAGCGATTTTTAAACACGGATATCTGTCTATGAAAACATCAGCTTAACATCAGCGAGAGTGTGGTCGTATAACAAGCTACTATAAAAAAACTTTTTTTACTAAATATTTTGACCATTATTAAATTACCTACCAGGTATCAAATAAACAGAACACTTTCGCAGTGTTATCCTGTATCTAAATAGCATTTTATCTGTAATTATTTCGATAAGGAAAAGATAGTGACGTCAATTGTAATTGTAAGGCATTGTAATATAGTATTTTAAAAGAGGCATTCAAAACAAACGGTAAAAGAAAACGTGTTCTAATTCTCAATGAGCTTCTGTGGTCGCATTCGTCAATCAACCATTGAGGTACGAGTTACGCCAGTCACGACAGTTGCTTGTTGTAACTTGTAAAAATAAAAACAAAGCGCTTTAGTAAATCGTAAAACAATTTGGCTTGTTACCACACTTCGTCTGATATCAAGAGGGTATTATACATTTTATTTCTTAATTTATTTGAGTAATAAATATTCTTTAACATTCTTATCTATACTAATATTATAAAGATTTCTATTTTCGTATGTTTGTAACGAATTGGCTCAAAAACTACTGGACCAATTTCAAAAATTCTTTCACCATTTCATTGCTACATTGTCACTGATCAATATAGGCTATATAAATTACAGGAAAAAATTAAGGATCCTTACTAAAACTACAATAATGTAACCCATTTTTTATGGTATAGGCAGACGTACTAATTTAATGTGAACATTAATAAAATGTATATATCTATATACATATATAAAAACGAAAGGTATATCTTCACTACTACGCGAACGAAGTCACTAGCAAAACCTAGTTATAAATAAGTTTAGAAGATCTAACTCAGTGATTCCCAAAGTTAACTGGGCTCCGAACAATCTAAAATAATCTTGGGATCCATCTATTGGTTGTCTTCGAAAAATGGGGGTATATATTAAAACCGTCTTACTCATTCTAATTGGAATACCATTTAACTAATACCCTTACAAAACATGTCCATTTCGTGCTACGTACCTGCAACAAAAAATAAGTATATTAATTTAGTAGAAAATGTTTATTAGCCAGCAATGTACAAGTAAAAAGTTTGACCCAAATCCAAAGCCTAAATTGACATCTTTTATGACCGTTCCGAAATAGTACCTCTTTTTTAACGTTCAATTCTTGCCTTTATAGTTGCTATTCCCGACAGCTTTAATGTAATTTTAAGACGTCGAGATGCGTCATTTATTGCGCATTAAAACAACTTTATTCGGCAATGGAAATTGAAGACGGACGGTACTACCCGAATGAGGCCTATTCTTGTACTAGTATAAAGAATTAATAACTAAATCTAAAAAAAAAACATAAGAATGGAAAAAAATAACGATTAAAATTAAATAAAAGATATCAGTAAAAAACAAAAGACGCGTGATATGCGGGCGATTGTTTTCTTTTTTACATAAAAATCAATCCAAACGACAGATTATACAATTAAAATATTTATAAACACGATATTAGACTCTTTTATTTAGTAGCTAAAAATATTCCAGAATAAAATCTCACAGAACACGACATCATAACCTAATCTAGCACTAATCGAAATAAAATTAAAAAAAGAACAGGTTTCGTTTCGAACAGAACTCGAATTGAATTTTGCGAGAATAAGGCGCAGTTTTAATGGTTTTATAGCAAATTTTGTGGTTATTCGATTGTAGCGAACGTTGAATGGAATTAACGTGATTTAACACGGTAATGCATTGTTATTAAAAGGTAATAATAATAATAATAAAATTCTTTATTTGTAAAAGTTTTAGAAATTGGCGAATTTAATGCCCAAAGGCATTTTCTACCAGCCAACCGGTCTGAAGAAATAATTGAAAAAAAGTAGTGCAAAGAAGGAAGTTGTATAGAGGATATTTAGTTAGTGTATGAATATTAATATTACAAATAATAAACCACTACATAGTATAATATATACATAAATACAGAAAATGATTAATAAATAATTGGTGTAATAAATTATAGATATTTTTAATTAATAAATAAATAAATAGTACGTATCATATATTTTTTTGTTTAATTAACAAGTGTTGGAATAGCGATTTTGATTAACTGTAATACGTAATAATAATAAAAATAATAATAATAAGTTGGTTGCCTGGAAGAGATCGCTTCTTAGCGATAAGACCGTCATCTCCTTACTCGCTTACTCTGTATTATTTTTTCTGTATTATTAAGTAATAAATAAATACGTAGATAGCAATTGTTGCTCATAAATCTCACTCCAGCTTACACTACTAAAAAAAGAGAAACGCCTTCGTAAATAATGTGCTATTATAACTCCTAATTTTTACATTGTAATATCTGCTCTTTCTATACTTATATCACTGGCTCGCCTAGACCAGGGGTCGGCAGACTGCGGCTCTTGCCATAGGATTATCTGGCTCTTCTTACAACTCACTGAAGCAAATTAGACTTTCATTATAATATATAATAAAGTTAAGGTTTAAAACATTTACTTGCTCAAAAAGAATAACAAAAACTTCACTTAATTGAGATAAAAATAATAACAATAACTATAAATAAACATATCGTATGTAGAATATTGACAGCACCATCACAAGGCACTCAAACCCATTATATGTTTTTTTAATTCATATTTAAAATTAATAACATTTCTAATATTAGTTATGTTAATTGGTAATTCATTATAGAACTGCGCTCCTTCCATCATAAAGTTATATAAGAAAGTTCATGTTGCGGCTCTTTGAAGGCATGAGAAAATCTACAAACTTGATATTCGGCTCATCTGGTTGATAAGTCTGGCCTAGACAGTCACAGCCTCTCGGACGTCCACGCATGTCACACCTGACTGTCGTACTGACGCACCGGTGTTACTATGAAAATGCTCGAGACAGTGTTGCATATATTAAATTAATCACTACTATTAATACATAGTATATATATATATACATATATATACATATATAATTTAGCAATATTAAAGGCCATCTACACTCGTATACAAGACACCAAGTCATAACTCGCCGCAAGTTATCGCTCCACAAATTACGAAGCCAAAATGAAACTTCAGTAACGACTAACGAGAAAATTAAAAATGCATACATTTGTCGCTGCGCTAATAAAGTTGAGAAACAACGCCATTTCACGACTAAAGTTTTATAGTACATTCCCATCAATGTAACATATTCTTACCTACTTTTATTTTAGATACAATTTGACAGAAAAATTACTGCGAATATTTCCCAAATCGGTACTTGATACACTATACACTCTAGCATAGATTCATTGAGTAGACTTCAAAGGTCACTCAGCCATGCGAAACAAAATAGACCAATCACACGCTTGAAAAATTGTTGATGTGATTTTTAACCAATGTTAATAATCTATTGCAACTGTCTACTGTCACCTAGGCCTAGCTGTCATTACGTTCTGTTACAAGCATTTATAAGAAATTATTTCAATCGTTACTTATTAAAGTGCATATGTTTAAACTGGATATTTAATATGTAAATATATGCAACATATTACTATTTTATTTTGATACTGCATAAAATGAAATAAAATGGACTTAAGTAATGATCACGTGATCACAGATCAAATTACACTCAAGCGTTATGTCTGAAAGAGACCTAAGGTTACCTAATTTATTTTTACGTACACTTTGAAAAGTGGTACACAGATTGATGAGGATTATTAGTTCAAGCTGCTACTTAAAGGTAGTAATAATAATAATAATAATAACTCTTTATTGCACAAAATACATTTAAAAAAAAGAAAAGAAGAAAAAACAAAAGACGGCCTTATCACTAAGATATCTACCAGGCAACCAACCTTAGGGTAGTAGATCAGGAAGAAATAATAGGGTGCAAAAAAACAAAATAAAATAAAATAAAATTATATATATAAAATAATACTAAATATATATCACAAAAAATATACATACATATACGCATACATATACTACTAAAATAAAAATATAAAATATTAAAAAAGTACCACCACTTTCAAGCTTAACACCCGTGAAGTGATCTACCCGCGTTTCGGGATCAACTTGGAGGTAGTTGGGTATAACAACACATTTACTACTAGCTTTATTCCAACAGCGAGAAACTTGACGGAAAACTTCATAATGGGAAAATTAAAAATGCATTCCCATTTTGTCTCAAAACAATGAGCAAGAGTCCGTTGAAAGAACTTCAAATTTATACCGAAAACTTCGGGTCTGAATAAACTTTTCATGCAAAAAAAAACAATGGAATTTTTATTTGTATAGTATAGACCAGGGGTAGGCAACGCGACGCCCCCAACTAATATAAATGTATGATAGCCAGAGCGATTTACTTACTCTTGTCAACGGCGATATACAGCAAATAGTCAGTTGAGTTTAGAATAGGCATGTGGACAGATTTGTAAAATATGCGCCCTCGATGATTTTCAAATTTAGTATTACGCCCTCAAGGACAAACAGGTTGGCGACCCCTGGTATAGACTATATGTATACTATGTAGTATATATTCTAATTAGCAGTCAAAACTCGGTTACGCGTAGAAATATAGTATATAACCAATGTACTTCGCTTGAAAAGAGGAAGGACCACACCCGACTACTTCTTACCAAGTAGTTGCTCTACCTCGGGTCAAAGGTCACTCTCATCATATAAGATAGGAACTAAATTACCACACGAATGGTCAAAATAAAAACCAGATTTCTATGAAGACATATCACTATAAATAATTGGCATCGTAATTGTAATTAATTTCAATGACAATAACAGAACCAAAAGGTCACAAGAGTCTACCTTAGATGTAACTAATGACATGTCATAATTAATTAAACCTATTAAATAAATTACAGGAATAAATAATTTCTGTACAATAAGTGGAAGTAATTTTTCATTAATTAATTTTAATAATTCCCCTAACGACTTCTTTTCATATTAAATACTTAGATATTAATCAAAATGTTTGTGACATGAATGTTTAAGAGTCGTTTTAGAAGCTCAGATAACACCCAATTTGTGTTTCATAATTAAAAACAATATTCGCGTTAAATTTCCAAGCGACTAATGCAACAACGATCAACGAGTTTCGAAATTCAAACTTGTAAACTTTACCAATGAAATAACTCCACTCGTAGTTCTCGAAAGTTGAAATGATACTTGCGAGTTTAATAGCGTGTCGAATTCCAGAGTGGGCATGCTGCCATTCATTTCAAATTTAGAATTTATTATTGGAAACTTATTTTCACTACATATAGACATTATATACAAGTTACAAGACGTATGACGAAAAGTAACTCGCCAATCATAGTCTGTACAATATAATGTTAGTAGATGCAATTCTCGCTTAACTTCAAATTAAGCTACTTTAAGTTTTTTATTAACTCGGAAATAGCTCCTAACCCAAACGATCAATATAGACATACAAGGTTATATAAAAGAATATTTGCTGCCTGAAGATATAATTAGTAGTGTTGTCACATACCTGAAAATATATCGATAATATAAACTCAGTCCATACTTAAATGATTTTAAAGAAAGAAGTACCCAGCAATAAATATCGTTTAAGCTACGTTTACCAAGAAAAGAACATTTCAAACTTCCACAGAATGCAATAAGCCCAACAAAGTATTGCTTTCTGTGATACATAGCTCCACGTAAATACACTTTTAGGTCACGTTAGAATATAAGACAGGTACTGACAGTTAAGTTTCATTCTATTTCCATTGTTACCAATGAATTTTATATTTTATTTACATACATTATTCTTAATTTAAAAAAAAATATGTGTGAGATAATTCTTGAAAGCAATTTACTGTTTTTTTGCGGGTTGCAACCACGTATATTTAACAATAATTAACAGTAAGCTATAGTAAGCCGCATGAAAAAAAGATTTCCCCCGATTCCCCGCCTTTAATGTGTTAAGATTGTGTTAGAAGTGACTGAAAATGTAGAATATAAGAACTCGATTTATAGTAGGTCTTAAATATCAAAGGTTAACGTAAGAAATAAACAAACAACAAAGTCATCCCAAATCGTTCAAAACAACACAAATATGGAATTGCCTACTTGAAGGTATAATCCCAGTAACTCAACTAGAAATACAAAGCAAAGGTTAGTTCTGTTTAGAATAACATTTTGGACGAAATATACTTGCTTATATATACGCATACATTGATATAATAAATATATATATTTATATATTTGAGGTTATTTGCGATTATATTTTAATCAAAAAATGAAATCTATGTAGGGTATATCTCAAAGCTTAGTTTGAACTGTAATCGCTTAATTGCGTAGCTTATTCCTAAACAAAAAAAAAGTTAATCTACGCTCAAGCAACAAAGTAGAGATCACTGCTCGAGTGTCGTTTCTGAACGGTTTAAAACGCATGCGATAATAAACCGCATAGTCTTTCAATTTAATTTATTCAAATTACTTTTTAATTACTAAATAACAAATGCTAATAGACAATTAATAAAACGTTAGCAAATAGGAGCGATATTATAAAATTAAAAAAAAAAAAATTACAATGTGTTCGACATTAAAAAAATAAAGATTGTATAGTACGTAGTAATTCTAATACAAATTACTTAAACTATAGCAAATTAATTTCTAGTACATTTCAGGAGCATAATAAACAATGGGGACGAACCCGGGGGCAGGTTACGTTGCGGTCTGTCAGAGTTTGACAACTGACGTTTGAAACAGGTCTTTGTAGCTTTGTCTCTAGTTATTATTGTTGGCAACACTAAATTTCGGCGAATTGTTCGGCTTGTTTAATGTACTATTGTTGTTTTGAGTTATGATTATTTTAACTTCTGACTGAGGTATGGTCCCTGCTTTAATACAGTTTAAATATATATTTTTTATAGACCAGTGGGCTTATCACGAATTTAGCCTGGCTTTCGAATCGAGCTGTCACAAGTAAAACGGATCCGTTAGCAATCGGGATCATGATTTTTTACTAACGACTAACGAGCACCAGCAATCTATCAAATTAACGAAAGATCGAGACGTTCGAAAATTAACAAAAAGTATCTAAAATATTGTAGTTCCAAATCCGTACGCGGTGGCGCTGCTCAAATTTCCATACAAATCGCTTGAAGCGAACTCGGTTCGAAAGCCAGACTAAAATTCGTGATAAGCACAGTTCTCGTCGCAACATTACTATGCATGTTATTTGTTTTTTGTTTTGTTTTTAAATTTGCTGGCCAGCAATAATAATAAAACTATAGCACAATTTTTTTTATCAGTGTAAGATGTGATATACAGGTGCTAGAATAAGAAATAATTTAAATGGAAATAACCACTCAAATATATCACTGATTGTCAATACTCACTAGTCTGTGACTCGTCCGCTCTCTCTCGTAAAAAGGTTAGGTGCTTCTCGTGTGTAATAAATAATATAATTCAGCAATTCTCAAAGTGTGTTCCGCGGAACCCTAGGGCTAAAATACTGCAAAAATACCTACCAAAGGGAGATTATAAGGTTACATCTAAATATTCCAACTAAATATTACGTAATATTACATTGCAATATGATTATTCATAAATACATATAAATCAGTTTTTTATAATTATATTAAGGATCTTTCATTCGCCAAAAAAGTTTGAGAACCGCTGATATAATTTTATGCAAGGAAAATCGATATACGTAAATAGATTACAAATAAAAATATGCAAGTTGTTTTGTTTCGAGAGAAAGTGTTAAAGCTGTGAATAGCCATCAATCTTGTATGTCGTGAGCCAATGAAGTATACTGCAATTTACATTACATTGTATTGTCACTGAAATGCATATATAAATAGAAATAAACATTTAATGTACGTACATTTTTATATAGAAATATATAGGTATTAGAATGTAGAGTGGAAAATATTTTAAGTCTGTAACTAGGCAAAACGACGAGATTATTTAATGCGATAAAAAGTGTGAACGTTTCATTTGCAGTATCACTCTGTACAATAAATAACAAGCGAAACGATTATGGATTCTCCACAATTATTACTTAAACAGACAACCCCACTGAGGACACTTATGAAAACCTAAAACTGCTTTAAATAAATTGTCAGCCATTTCTTTACTTTATTCTGTCACTATATCCAACCAATTGGCGATATATTTTCTACAAATAAAAAAAAATTGAAACGTATTTAAAACGAAACAAATTTAAGAGTTTCCAGTATCAAACGTAATAAAATAGACCGGGGAGATGCAAACGTTGCGGCGCGGAGAGCAATTCAATTTGTGTCATTTGAAAATTCTAGCTAAGACTGAGGAATCTACCCACTATGAATTATTCACATATTTTATGCGTAAAAAACTATATTACCTATGAATAAAAGAGATTGTTTTCCATATCAAAAAGGTAAGATTGATGGCTACTCAATTTAGTGTGATATGTTATATATCTTTGATCTACTAGTAACTATGTATATTAATTTGAAGGAAAGCCAAAAAGCGTTAAATGTGTAAAAATTTCAACAAAAAAATCTAAAATAACAAGAGTGAACGTATCTTTACCTTTCTAGTAATCGCAAACAAGTGCAGAGAAAAAATAAAGCAAGTAGTTCAATTTCGGTTTAAATAATTTAAAAATGGAAGCCGATTAGAATATTGCATTTAAATTCTGACATTTACCTGAATACCCATTAAAATAGAACCAGGATATTTTTAACTTTTTTTAAAAATTGGAACATGCAACTAATAATTATCATAATTTTACGTCTATAACTGTTTATAAATATAACATGTAACTGTTACGTGTTTAAGATATAATAATAAATATATAGGTAATTTAATACGAATCCGAGGTATAAATGCGTAGTTAGCAGGCACACTAAATACTTAACATCGGAACGTACACCTTAAAAATTAAACATACCATTTACTCCGTTACAAAATACAGTAGACCAGTCATTCTAAATACTAAAATAACAAAAAATACCTACCGGAACTAAATATTACGTAATATTACATTGCAAATACATATAAATCAGTTTTTTATAATTATATTAAGGCTTTTTCCCTCGTTAAAAAAGTTTGAGAACCGCTACAGTAGACCATTGTC
This sequence comes from Tineola bisselliella, assembly GCA_028551675.1. Taxonomy (NCBI): domain Eukaryota; kingdom Metazoa; phylum Arthropoda; class Insecta; order Lepidoptera; family Tineidae; genus Tineola; species Tineola bisselliella. The sequence continues at coordinate 50,156 of JAPWLS010001961.1, forward strand.
TAGAAAATTAATAGAGCATTTCCTGAACGACATTTAGAAAACAACCTTTTTAAATGTCAACGACTCACCTTATCTGTAACCTTTTCAATTTGACCGCTTGCTCCAGTTTTTAATTAGTTCTTTTTTTTCTAGTAATTGTTTACTCGATTTTCTAGTTATAATTTTAAAATTTAGGCCCTTCTGGCTATTGGGCACTGAAAGCATCTATAATGATTTCGGAAAGGCATATAAGGAGAATAAATCACAAGAAACTCGCCAATCATAGCCAGTACAATATAATATTAGTATATGTATATAAATAAAAAAAAACAAATGCATACTCAATACCAGTTATCACAATAACGTAACATCAAGTATTTTTAATTTAAAACAAATGATTCTCCCAAGTAAAAGTAAATTCCAAAAATAGCAAAACAATAAAAATTATCACACTTTTTTTTTAATAGACCTCACAATGTAAGTGCAGAAAAATCGTGCAACAATGTCTCGTGTGCGTGTTGCAAATAATCAAATTACTTTAACTATAGCGCAGTTTAGTTTTCATTTCGCAACTAACACGACTCGCATGAAACGTGCGAGCTCACACTACCTTATGTAACTAAATCGCTTTGACATTAGTACGTTATTTTTTCCGTAACTAATCTATAGGATCATTTCCGCTTTAGTATAACATAGATCAGCGGTTCTCAAACTTTTTTGGCGAAGGAAAAAGCCTTAATATAATTATAAAAAACTGATTTATATGTATTTATGAATAATCATATTGCAATGTAATATTACGTAATATTTAGTTGGAATATTTAGATGTAACTTTATAATCTCCCTTTGGTATGTATTTTTTGCAGTATTTTAGCCCTAGGGTTCCGCGGAACACACTTTGAGAATGACTGAAATAGATAATAATAGGCTATCGATTTTCTAAATGTATATTTCACTGAATGCTTACATCGTTGAATCCTATTAACATTGTAGGATCAACAAAACAAATTTACAGGAGCTATATAAAAGCTATTATTGTGTAGATTCTTCGTTGTTCTATTGAGTATCTATAAAACCATTGAGAAAATGTTGACAAAATTTTAATGTTCTTTTGAAAATAGGAAAACGTTTGTCTTTTGTTTTTACTCAAATACATAATTTTAATTAAATATATTGAAATTACAAAAGGCTAACCTAATACATTTATATTTAGGCATTATGTGCCAGTTAACCTTTGGGAGATATGTTACAGTGAGAAGAAATAAAATTTTATTATTATTTGTATTTATATAATACAAAGATCACTATTTCAATGATTTAGACACGACCTGTTTTTTTTAAACAAATAAACGATGAGTATATATATTACTTGTTTCATTGTACACAATGTAGAGAAACCATAGTACTGAACAGCGCACTACAAGCGATATTTCGCAATGGCTGACATAAAACAAATGTAAAAATTACTGGATTACATAAAACAGCGGTTCTCAAACTTTTTTGGCGAAGGAAAAAGCCTTAACATAACAATAAAAAACTGGTTTATATGTATTTATGAATAATCATATTGCAATGTAATATTTAGTTGGAATATTTAGATGTAACTTTATAATGTCCCTTTGGTAGGTATTTTTTGCAGTATTTTAGCCCTAGAGTTCCACGGAACACACTTTGAGAATGGCTGACATAAAACAATTAGTGGTTTCGTTAAATATTAAAGCATAGTAACCCACGTTTTGGGATTACCTTAGAAGTAGCCGGGTGTAAAGAAGGCTGATAGCCGGCATAGCAACGGGTACCTATCGACTTATCAATCGTATACTGACCCCAAAACAGGATACCTTGTACCCTGTATTATCAAAATATACCACTCACGCTCAAAATAAATACTTTTTTTTTAAACATAATATCAATTTATAAATAAATTACTAGTTTCAATCAAAAATCATCTATCGGTTATCAAACATGGGTAACAACACAGACCTGAGACAAATATATACTTTTTTAAATAACAATATCATATGAGATATAATCGTTAATTAGTGGATAATGCCAGTATGCAGCAGCTAAATCAAATTGATTATCATAATTTATTTGATTTATATTTATTTTGACGAGTAAAAGCGCTCTATTGGAGGCCAATTACTAAAGTGAATAAATAATAAATCGGTGTAACTTTGAAAATTAAAATATTGTGTAACGGTCACCTTTCTACAAGCCGAAAATATTTATTTAAGAAGATTTTAGGTTTTGACATTTATTCTGTCACTGTCATCTTTCTTGTTTTTTTTTTCCTTCTAATGTCACAATGCATTGTCATGATTATATTTTCAATCCTTTTTATTACACATTATTATTTTACATAAGAATCTCTAAAATTGTATATAAAAAAGGGATGTTAGTCATTTTTAGATAAAAATATTAACAAATAAATTTAGTGATGTGTTCAATATTATCTTATGTATTAGTAATATTTTCTTTAAATGCAATAAAGTACAAATATTATTAAACCAAAACAATATACAAACCCACACACACATTTACGTTTAGTCTGTTATAATAAAAGGAAAAGGAAGATAATTCCTTGGCTAAATTTAGGTGCGTCCTTAATTAAATACCGTTCCTAAGATACGGGAGGGTACTTCTTCCTTATTGTTTGTTAACGCGTAAATTACTTTACAATTTAATACGGTTACGGTTAAGTTGAACCCAAGTTTAGTTTACAATAAACCTCGTTACTTACTTAACTAATTCAAAAATCATATTACACATTAGATGAATATATCTTACTGATAAAAAAGCTTGAACATAATCTATGTCATTTTATGTTAAACCGTAAGTATATAATAGGATGACAATGCCCCTATACAGCAGCTATTCTTCTACATCATAGTAGATTTATTATATATTATTATGACATTAGTATGTAAGTGGACAATGCCAGTATACAGCAGCTAAATCAATTTATTTCATTTATATTTATGTTTGTATAAGCGCTCTATTGGAGGCCATTTACTAAAAGTAAATAAATGAAAAAATTAATAAAATAAACTGGATTCAGTTGTCGAAGACATCTAAAATAAACAGTATTACTTTGGAATACCAGTCTTACTATAATTTCAATTATTTTTTTTTTAAATAAAACATACAAATTAGAACACCCTGTGCTACAGATATCAAAACAAGGACAACACAAACATATCAAACAAAACAAATATATCAATTTATAACACACAAATAAATATTTATTTCGATTGTAAATAGAACATCCTCTGCATAAGGTCGTCAATTGTTATTGTATTGCATTATCAATAAATAATAGGGTCAAATTTTGAAGGTCAAATAAGAACCAACCCATATAAGGGTTCAAGCAATTAGTGTGTCAACTAACGTGAAATAAATTAATGATATGTTTGCCTTATTTGCATAGACTAGCCAAGACGATATTGTACGAACATATTGCATCTCTAAAGATGTTAGAACACTCCAGCATGTACAATAGTAGTAGCTAGTTGATTAGTCAAGCTAACTAAACCAGCCATTCTCAAAGTGTATTCCGCGGAACCCTAGGGCCAAAATACTGCAAAAAATACCTACCAAAGGGAGATTATAAAGTTACATCTAAATATTCCGACTAAATATTACATAATATTACATTGTAATATGATTATTCATAAATACATATAAATCAGTTTTTTTGTAATTATATTAAGGCTTTTTCCCTCGCCAAAAAAGTTTGAAAGCCGCTGAACTAAACAACTAACACTGATTAAAATGGAACCACAAAATAGCACCCACTTATTCTCACATTCATATGACAAATTCCTAACCTTCCACATTTAATCCCAATCAAAACTAACCTAACAAGCAACAAGTTTCTAGAAGTTACATAACTTTAATTAGAAGACAAACTTCTACAATAGGTAACACAGATTATAGTTATTCAAAATATCCGACGTCTAGATTTGAATATTAATTATAAATGAACTAAAACATGTCGAATATACACATAACATCTTACTTTTCAAGATATATCCCTATTAATATTATAAATGTATGTCTGTTTGTTACGTTTTCACGCAACAACTACTTAACCGATCATCATGTAATTTAGTACACATATTTTTGGAGGTACTAGAAGTAACATAGGATACTTTTTATTTTTAAAAAATATATATTTTTACTATAGTTTCCAATAGACTATAGTAAAATACTGAGTATTGAAATGATCTCTGATACTTATTTAATGATTTAAATGCGAGCGAAGCCACGGGTAAAAGCTAGATTTTATATAATTTTATAACACTAATACAACCTGGGCCAAGGTATGGGGCATTAACATCGCCTGATCAATCGAATGTTATCGGTATTTCGTACACAGTATTCAAGTTGACCCAATGTGTACAGCAGCCTTAAGGCCAGACCTATGTATGTAATAAATGCACTATAAACAACGCTTCCAATTTCTCCACCTCTTCCAAGACATTCTCTTCGTTCTTCTGATAATCACACTCTATTGATTCCTTCTCCCACTACGTCTTTCTACTCAAATTCCTTTACTGTGGAAGCTATACGTCTCTGAAATAATTTACCTTTATCTATTAAATCTGCACCATCTCTTCCTATTTTTAAACTTAAACTTAAATCACTATACCTATCTCCTTCTGAATAATATTTGTATATTATATTTATGTATTTTATTTATCTAAATTGCATTGTCCAATACTATTACTGCTTCTTCTATGACAATTGATTATCTGGAAGAAATTACTTTTAGTGATAAGATCGCCAATTGCTCTAAATCTGCTTCTTATTGTTGTTGTATTGTTATTATTATGTTTTAAAGCAATAAAGTATTTATTATTATTATTATAAATTACAGAACAAGACAGTTCATGAATAAGTATCCCTAATCCGTGAACTCATTCCGGAACAATTCTGACGGTGACATCACTCACTTAACTAGATTCGGGACATACCAGGATTAGCCATGTCCTTCAATTAAACACCATTTGGTTGTTTAAATTGTATAAATTATTCTTGAATTTATAGTAACCAGATGTCAAGCGAACTGATGCATGGCCAACTTGATAAATATTACGGTTTTTGTTACCATATGTCACATTAACATAAACCGAACTAAATATCGAAATATAATTATCAATATTTTCTGAGATACTCAATATAACAACGAAGAATCTACACCAGTGTTTCCCAACTTTTTTTGTGCCATTCCCCACCTTAGTATTTCTAAAATTCTTATGCCCCCCTTATGTAACCAAACACACAGTTGATATTTTAGTCTCGTCAAGCGAAATTATACCTAATAGTTATTTACCGTAATTATTTAAGAATTTGCTTTTTTCGTTAAATATCGGCACCGAAATCTAGTATTACATTTAAATGGCCCGAAGCGAAAGGGTTAAACTCGTGTCGAGTCCACTTTCGAATTGCCCCCCTTAACAATAAAATGTGGTCCCCACTTTGGGAAACACTGATATACACAAACAAACTATGTTCAATAACAACTTTAAATAGCTCTGCTGTAAAATTACGATTTAGTTGATCATAACATCTTAATAAGGCCCGGCGATACATGGATAATTTTAATTTGTTATAGGAATAGCAGCAGACAAAAGTCAACAATTTGAAACCGCTTAAAGCTAATCCAGAAACGTGAGAAAATAACTTCCAGTATGCTATACTTAGAAGGTAATTAGGTATTTAATTAATACTAATATAAAGCGACCAAAGTAAACTGTTAAAACAATGTAAACTTTCAATTTCTCTTTCGCAAAACAATGTTTATATAAAACAATGGCTTTTAACATTAAACACTAACTTTCCTTGTACCACTAACCGACTAATTCTAATTAATAAACTCGAATTGTATTTAAAAAAAAAAATTCCTCGACTTCTATTGTTTTGAGTAATGTTATCGTTGTTCTCAGTGTTACAACGCATTTTATTAATGAAAATAAGATCATAATTTTGGTATCGTTTGTTCCGCATCGTAAGCTTACTATAAAACCACGAGTATAATTTATTGGGGTAAGTAGAGAACACGGAATTTTGTTTAAACTAAAATATCACGATCAGTGATCCCTTGAAGCGGGTTTATTATTATTATTATACTAAAGCGCAGATCCTACACTCAAGTAATGATCAAGTGATTACAATTCAATCTAAACTCGAGCGTCGTTTCTGGGGGGCTACTCAGGCGCACTTCGGACGAAAATACGGACGTCTACTATTCAGGAACACTTACGTAATCATTCACGAAATTACGGATTTGACAGTGACGACACGACGGATAGGCCACACAATGCTTATTTTACGGACATTTGACAGGAATTTTTACGGGCTTATATGTCAAAATTCACGTAAGCTACAGAGGTGACGGCCGTATCACGAAACTTCGGATATGCCTGAGTAGCCCCCCTGAACAAGGGCCTTAGAATACGATTTGTTTAATTTCCACAAGTCTTTTGATAACGCTTGTACAGTCAACATAAAAAATACAATAAACAGACTCCCCGAATTCAGTGGGACATGACGCCGTAGTCAGCTAATTAGTTACGCAGAGGTTACAGGTTCAATGCCCAATCAAACATTAATTTTTTTTAAAGCAAGCATTTGTTTCGCGTCTGGATGTCATATGCTTGAGTTAAGCTTGTCTTACAGACCTGAATATAATACAGTGCGACCTTGATATAACGACACTGAAGGGAATCAGAAAATAATTCGTTATACCAAGTAATTCGTTACAATGAGGTTCGTTATACAGAGGTTAGGTTGGTCAAGGTTTAAAACAAATATTAATCTCAGCTTTACGTAGGTACTTATCTGCTTTCCCTGTTATAACGAACGATTTCGTTAAATAGAGGTAAATAATAGTTTATTTTTATATTTTGCAAAGATTGAAAATTCGTTCGTAACGTAAAGGTATATTTTGCACTAGCTGTTGCCCGCGGCTTCGCTCCCGTTAAGAAGTATTATTATTAATTAAGTATAGTTTTTGCGGCTTTATTTTTGGTTAGCGTGTGTAAAGACGTCTTCATCATAATAGCTCCAATCTTTAATTTCAGTTCAATCAGTCGAAAATCTAATAAGATTTATACAAACTTTCATCCCCTATTTTATTCCCTTAGGGGTGGAATTGATCAAAATCCTTTCTTAGCGGATGCCTACGTCATAACATCTACCTGCATGCTAAATTTCAGCCCGATCCGTCCAGTGGTTTGGGCTGTGCGTTGATAGATCACTAAGTCAGTCAGTCAGTCACCTTTGAGTTTTATATATATAGAGATTAGCTCTTACGGGGATTTCGAAAAATTCGTTAAATGGAGGAAATCGTCATATTGAGGGTCGCTACATTAAGGTTACTCTATATGTGTATACGCATACATATATTAGTTTATGAATGCTTGTGGATATATACACACATATATGTATTTCAAATAATAAAATAATAAAGCTTGGACATAACCAATGTCATTTTATGTTTACCCTTAGGTATACAATAGGATGACAATGCCCCTATACAACAGCTATACTTCTACATCATAGTAGATTTATTATATATTATTATGACATTAGTATATAAGTGGACAATGCCAGTATACAGCAGCTAAATCAAATTGATAATTATTAAATTAATAATATATTTCATTTATATTTGTATTTGTATTGACGGACAAAAGCGCTCTATTGGTGCCCAATTACTAAAAGTAAATAAATAAAAATTTAAAAAAATAAGAATGACAGTTACAGGTATTTTTTCTATAATCTTTTCTACATAGACCGTAGCAGCAAATCCGTTTAGCAAGTAATTACTAATGGAGCAATCAAATAAAACTTTACAAATTACACCAATTTAAACATATACTATTTGCGGTTCGTATAGAAGAAAATATTCCCCAATCAGCGACCGCGCGAGTACCTCATAAATTCCGTACGCACCGAATAACTGTATTTTATTTATTAGACTCTAAATGAATTGCCGCGAAGTTGAGCAAGTAAACCGTGACGAGACTAACATCTTTTACATGTAGCGTGTTTTATTTACAAAATAACAGATTCATTTTGAGTCTCGCACGGGCAATTCAATACGTGTCAGGAGGGCTACTCAAGCATATCCGAAGTTTCGTGATACGGCCGTCACCTCTGTGGCCTTATCACGAATTTTGACATATAAGCTCGTAAAAAATCCTGTCAAATATCCGTAAAATAAGCATTGTGTGGCCTATCCGTCATGACGTCGCTGTCAAATCCGTAATTTCGTGAATGATTACGTAAGTGTTCCTGAGTAGGAAACGTCCGTATTTTCGTCCGAAGTGCGCCTGAGTAGCCCCCCAGCATCAATACATTTTAAATTATAGCTTCAGACTTGTATTCAAAATTTACTCTCAAGCAGAGATTATCTGAATAGAGATCAAAACGTCACTCAGTCGTGCGAAACACAACAGACCAATTACATGCTCGAAAATTTGTTGACGTGATTTTTGACCAATGATAATAATCCATTGCAACTATAATTTCTCAATGGTGTCTGACATACTCAATACAATAACAACTTTAAATCGCTCTCCTGTCAAATTGCGATTATGTATATCTGACAATGTAAATAGGACCCATCGATATAATAATAATACGTTAAGATGAATATGAAACAAAGGATGAGTTGAAACGTGGGCGAAGCCTTATAAAGCGTCGTACCTAGTACTCGCATTACTTCGAGTTGCAATTTTGCCAACGGTTACTTGCACACACAAAACATGTTATCTTATTATTATGATTGTTTATTTATTTTATTTATTTATAAAGCCTACCTACAAAATTACATTAGAACTAAATATTATAAAAAGGACTACTTTTATATAAACTAAATGAAATTTTAATTATAGGATAGGACGGCAGCATGCTCAAGGTGATAAAGGGATAAATGCTACACTTCTAATAAAATTACAAAAATACATAAAACTAAACAACAAGAACTAAATAGATGTAAGGAAGAGGGGAGAAAGAAGAAAAAGAAAAGATCATAGTACTACTACTAGTAATTAATTCTATATGTATACCAGTAGAGAAATATAATGTTAGTCCAAATGGGAATTCAAAAGGGCTTAGCTTTAGTTGAGAACCCCAAAACTGTAAGAATAACGAAAATGTTAGGTTAGTGTTAGCTCTATATTAGTACGACGGCCGCGGTAGCAAAATCCGTTATAGCTTGTCACAATTGACACAATTAAAAAAAAAAAGATTTACATTTATACATTTAGTAATTCCTGGGGTCCTCAACTAAAGCGTTACCTTCAAAGTTTAGAACATAGCGAAAAACTATGACTAATCAACATTTTATAATTTCAAATAATGCTTTGCTTAAAACATGCATTACACAACATACATTAAATTATATATAGGTACATTTAATAATAATTTCAAATAGTATGTACAGTCGTAGGACTCTACAATAATATATCTATGTTGTCAAGGTTAGGTGCAGTACCCGAGCTCAATTATAATTATCGATCGAAACAAATCAGGGAAGCTCATCATACGTATGGTAAATATAATAATATAAACAAATAACAAGTAGTAAGTATATAACCCTACCTGTGGGCTTATCACGAATTTAGTCTGGCTTTCGAATCGAGCTGTCACAAGTAAAACGGATCCGTTAGCAATCGGGATCATGAATTTTTACTAACGACTAACGAGCACCAGCAATCTATCAAATGAACGAAAGATCGAGACGTTCGAAAATTAACAAAAAGTATCTAAAATATTGTAGTTCCAAATCCGCACGCGGTGGCGCTGCTCAATATTTCCATACAAATAGCTTGAAGCGAACTCGCTTCGAAAGCCAGACTAAAATTCGTGATAAGCCCACTGGATGCAATCATAACAACAAACCAGTTCGGCAAGTACTTTATGTAGGCGACTTTAAGGCCACGGTCGCGTTACCTAATATGCAAGTATCGCGTAATAAGAACAAATAAACATTGTTGTTTTTTGTCATCCTCAAAATAATAACACAAACCCACGCATACATTTGTGCTAAAGACGTAGTTCTAAATAAATATCATCTGGTTTTAACATGGTAGGATCTACAGCATATATATATATATACAGCAGATATATAATCTTAATAATGTAACAACCCTCAATATAACAATTTCCTCGATTTAACAAATTTTTCGAAATCCCTAGAACTGCCCGTAAGAGCTAATGCAAAATATATCATTACATTACGAATACATTTGTTAAAAACCCTTTTATAACAAATTTTCAATCTTTGCGAAATATCAAAATAAAGTATTATTTACCTCTATTTAACGAAATCGTTCGCTATAACAGGGAAAGCAGATTAGTACATACGTAATACTGAGATTAATATTTTTTTTAAACCTTGACCAACCTAACCTCTGTATAACGAACCTCATTGTAACGAATTACTTGATATAACGAATTATGTTCTGATTCCCTTCAGTATCGTTATATCAAGGTTGCGCTATACTCAGTTTGGCGACTCTGAAACTGTATGCCTGAAAACAAAAGGTAGAGGGATCACATGTCGGATTGTCAATTACTTTGAGGTACTAATTCGAATTCAGTAAATAACCGGATGTTTAATGCAAATTACATACTCAACACATTGCCAAAAAAAATACTAAACTCATTCCATTACGCATAACAGATTAAAAGAGTTCAATGAACCTTGTATTGCGAACGAAGGTCATTTTTTTCGGTAATGCTTCGGTAATGCTCTATTATAACAAGAAGTACATAGAGCTCACAATTCATTGGACCGTAGACGCGTCACGAATGGTAGCAATAACTAAAAATAAATAAACAAACGAATCACGATTTGTAATCATCAATAATATTATATATTTCTTTATCATTATTCCGATAAGCTATTTAAAAAAAGATACGGTTAACACCAGAACTACCAACCGGTCAAAAAACTCTTCACGACACTTATGTATGTAAACTTTTTTACAATAATTAAAAATTTTTTAATAAATTTGTGTGTATACATGTTTTGACCGGTTGGTAGAAATAGGTCATATTGACCAGCTGGTAGTTCTAGTGTTAAATTTAAGATAGACAAATAAACATTATCAATTCCGCTGCGACAATCTCTGCAACTACTTTTAAAACAAATCAAACGCGAAAGTAAGCCGCGAAAAATTATATTAATAGTATGGACGTACACATTCATCCTCCCAAGTCGGCATAGTGGAAATGATTGTTGCTATGACGTCACATCCCAGGTTAGTACTAGATGAGCTGAAAAGTTCCGGTACTTTCATATAGATGGCGCTATAATCGCAAAATTAGTCATACTCTCGTGAAGAGTGACTATTTTAAAATACTGTCAAAGTGATGTTGAAGTGACAGTCGATTGAGTAAGACTAGATTAGTTTCGATAATTTGTGAACAATGGAAAAATCCAAATTTCGTGTACACATAAAGCACTGCTTTTTGATGGGAAAGAATACCGTCGTGACTACAGTGGAGAGCAAACCTGCAAAATTTACTCTTTTCCTTCTAAAAGTAATTATAAATTTTATGTCAAAATGTCAGTTTAAATTTTTTAAAGTACCTTCAAACCTCTGTCGCTGGGACAATGATTAATGTTGGGGACGATGTTATTACACTTTGAGTTAATAAATTACTTTATATTGGACAAGTAACCAATAATTATGTTACAAGTTTAATAAATTAAGGGTAAAGAGGTAGGGTGTAGGTTTGAACCCCTTCCAAGAGCCGGTATTAAAATTCGTAGAACAATTTCTTTTGAAAAATTTAGCTATTTCTTCATTATTAAGTTAGTAACCTTTAATATGTATTTTATATTCTAATGCATAATTAGTATATATGTCCAGAGGTCTAATTATAATTGAAAGTCTACGCAAAATATTCGGGGAATAATTATAGAAAATTCACATAATCCTGAAGTATGAGGTTTCAAATACAGCAGTAAATATTCTCGTATGAACGCTTAAAAATACAGCACTGAAGGAAACGCCACGGCACAGCTTTTTTAGCTATGTTCGAGAATTTGAAACTGAAAACACTTTTCATATACGTGATTTTATACTAAAAGAACATATTATTAAGATTTAAACGAAGCAACTTACTAAAAAGTGGAAAAAAATTAAAAATACACTCACAATTTCATGGAATTGTGCTCGTTTCAAACATGACGTAGGCACATTTGACATCACTTTGGTGTGAGCTCTTACTGAATCGTTTGTGGAGTAACCATAAATATACCTACTAAAAACCATACATACAATGTATTTTTTAGAACAATAGACAATAGTGCCACCCGAATGGTCAGGTCCATTCATAAATATGGTATTGTAAAGAATTATCTTTTCGTTTTACGACGGAAGTACAGTCGGCTGGACCAAAATTGTTTTTTTTAAAATACGTATACCAGCGGTTCTCAAACTTTTTTGGCGAATATAATTATAAAAAACTGATTTAGATGTATTGATGAATAATCATATTGCAATGTAATATTACGTAATATTTAGTTGGAATATTTAGATGTAATCTTATAATCTCCCTTTGGTAGGTATTTTTTGCAGTATTTTAGCCCTAGGGTTCCGCGGAACACACTTTGAGAATGGCTGACGTATACAATGCAACTGATTGTACCTGTTTTAAAGAGTTTTAAGTTTTTTAAATATTATAATTAATTGTGATAAATATATAAAGAAGTCATGCGCGAAATCCAATGTAGAGCAACACGATTTTCCCGCTATTTTTTCTAGTATAATTATGTCATTTACTAAACTAATTAAAAGTACAACTAATTCGTAGAACATAGAATTCGTTTATGTTATTTATATTTTTATAGTAACTGATGATGCCACTAACCTTCTATCGCGACGACATGGTCCCTGATCTGCTGAGCCAGCAGCGGGTCGGTCACAAACTCGACGAGATCGTAAAGTGCATAAATAGACGGATGAACACTCTCAAAGCGTTGTATCTCCTGTCTTATTGATAAAGACGTGTTAAGACACGCCTGAGTATGCTGGCGGCTACACATACTGCTCCGACTACCAAACATTTGTAACAAATAATTATCACCAAAACATCACACAAATACCGGGCTGTGCATTTCAAACGCCAACATAAACGATACGTGACATCTTTACCAACTTTCTCAATAAAAAAACTAATTAAAACTACATCACTTAATTAAATAACTACTTAATATTAACACGTGAAATCGCACGAATTGTCAGAATTATTTGGTAAATAATGTAAACAACCAATCAAAACTGACTACTTCACAACAAAACACGACACTAACAACCACGGCGGCCATTACGGGACTGAGGAATGTAGCGTGTTCGACTGTGGCGCCAACTAGCGGTGTTTAATGTAAAACATACATTGCGACGCTTCGTATGGTTGTTGACTAAATAGTTATGCTACTAACCGAAAGATGGAGTTATTTTTTTCTTATAAGAATACAACATATTATTAATGTAAAAATAAAAATGACAATAATTTTAGATACAGAAATCTAAATAATTATCGTAATTTTTTTATGTACATAAAGTAATTATAGCATGATAATTTCATTCGTGTAAACTCTATATAACAACACTGAAGGGACTGTGCATTTTATGGCGTTATAGAGAGTTGTTAAATGGAGAGAAGAAAAATCTGAATTAGAAAAGGAAGTTTATTTCGGACAAGTGATTTCGACGCTTTATGGAGTTTGTCGTTAAATCGAGTGACGTTACATGGAGTTTAGACTATATTTAAATTAAAAATACCTAAGAATTAATAAATGTTATTTTATTAATTTTAATTTTAAACATAAATCATATTACTATTGATTTGTTTATAAACTAAGCTTCAGGTGTACAAATAAACCTAGAAATAGATTTAAAATGAAAGACAAGGTGATTTCAATATCAAAAAGAAGTCATCAAAATAAAGTATAATTAAAAATAATAACCGTAAAAGTTTTGCTATAGAAAAGATTTTTATGGTCCGTTAATAGATTTGAATTGGAAACGCGACTATTTATTACTTGAATATCTATCTCTATTGATTCCTGAACTGATTAAAGACTGCAATCTAATGTTGAGATAGTTTAAATCGTATTAAATAAATTACAGTTCTAACTTCCAAGATCTCTAACGTCTATAACTGGTAAATAGGTTTGGGTTGTCCTTGGTCTGAAATCCATAGATAGAGGTCAAGGTCAAGTGCATATGATATCGAAGGAAGGGATAAAACTTCGAATTTGCATGTATAGGATAAAAAATAACTGCAGGAAAAGAGATCCCATTTCGAACTGACGTTCAGTAGCGATCGCGTCGCGTTGCTAGGTGGTCGTGTAGAATTCCATCATAGCTCTGACTGATGGATGAATGAGTTCGAATTTTAAAATTATCATTCGTCCTATCGCGATTACGACCGTGAATGAATTCCAAATTTAAATTTATCATTCATTCATATGACTATTGTAATTGCGCCTCATCATGTCCAAAGTCAAGGTGAGTTTCGCGCCTAATTGTGTTTTTTTTTATTGTCAATGCATTTTTTTTTTCAGTCATTTAGAAAATTACTGCTTATTTATGTGAATTGCTTACTAACTACGTGTTTATGATTTTCCGTTATCTATGTTTATGTTTTTGCTCGTAAATAAATATAGTTTTATTATTTTATTCTTATTGTAAAGTTATTTATTGGTGCTACGTTTAAATTAATATATTACTTTAAAAAAATACTAAATAATATTTACATAGATCAGTTTTATAGTAATTCAAGATAAAGTGAGTTTATTATCTTCAAAACGAAATAGTTACCTGATATTATGTTTATTGGTTATATTTGTAGTTTATTTCTGTATTTACACTACCAAATAGAATATCAAACTACCACAAATATACACAAAATAACAATTCTACAAAGCGAATTAAAATTGTTATTGTGCATAGTTTGTTTGTGTAGATTCTTCGTATCTCAGAAACGACTGAGTTTCATTTGTTAAAATATTTTTGTAGTATATGTGTAATTATTATTTGACCTACATTATAATTTGTATAGCAACAAAAAAAAAACATGTTTCGTATATGTAATAAATTATTTATAACAAAAATAGAATATACAGGAAATTATCTAATTCTATGAAATAGCTCTTGTCAATGGTTATTCAAAGGGCACATCAAATCCGTATAAGGATGTGGTATCGAATAAGCGGAGATTTAAAGAATATATACCTACATTTATTTAAGTTTGCTGTTTTTGTGTTAAGAAAGGACTTTAAAAGCGGGGAGTATAGTATAAATCATAAATAGTGAACGTGAAAGTTGTTTCAGTTGCGTGTGAACTAAATTCGAGAGATAGTTAAATTAGCGTCTTAGAAAATCGCTTCGCTCATTAAAAGCTGATTCAGTATATCGTATTAGATTCAATTAAGCGGACACGCAAGCGTCAGTAATCCTTTCCATCTGGCACTCACCTAACAAAAGTACAGTTGCCAACATTATCATAATAGAGATGTTACTTTTTTTTTATATGCGTGACTGTACTTTTATTTTTGCGATTAAACTATACCTCCAAGTGTTATAAAAAACGGAGCTTTAGTAATTACGATAAGACGTCTTCATGTACAGTTTTGCAGATATAAAGGTAGTCCTAAGTCACTAGCAAACATTATTTAAATCATTTAGGCTTTTTGCGGGTTACATCTCGTTTTTTAGTAAGCCGCTAAACCTGAATTATTTGATTGGAGAAACAGGGTGAGGCACGGGAACCTCCCACATTTAAATAAAAAATTGAAATTGTCATCATCTGCTAATGTACCCGACTAGAAAACAATTTGTATGTCTTGAATGTGCAAATTTAGTGCGATAGGATCTACACTAAATGTGAATGTACAATGTACATAACCTTTCTAGCAATTTGTTTTTGAAACAATTGGAAATGTGGGAGTTTCCCGTGCCCCACCCTTGACAACTTAAAGTTAATAAGGTACAAATTCACATTGTAATTATTCAATCCTCGATGCAACTCGTACATTGCACAATGAGATTTGTACTTAGAAAAATTATACATATAAGAGTCAAATTAGCGTGCTAACAGAGCTCTACGCTTGGATGAGCAGATTAATAATCAGTGTATTTTGTTCATTTGTTTTTAATAAACACGACTCGTTCTCTCACTAAAGCCTCATTATTAGGTTTGTTATTATACGACTGGAGATTTACTACAATTTCAGTACAGACCTGGATTTATTACGTCATAAAAAATAGACGAATAAAACTGTGGACTTATCACGAATTTAGTCTGGCTTTCGAATCGAGCTGTCACAAGTAAAACTGATCCGTTAGCAATCGGGATCATGAAATTTTACTAACGACTAACGAGCACCAGCAATCTATCAAATGAACGAAAGATCGAGACGTTCGAAAATTAACAAAAAGTATCTAAAATATTGTAGTTCAAAATCCGCACGCGGTGGCGCTGCTCAAATTTCCATACAAATCACTTGAAGCGAACTCGGTTCGAAAGCTAGACTAAAATTCGTGATAAGCCCACTGGTGTTCTGTGAGAAAATACTGAAGGAACTAGCCCTGACAATCTATACTGAACACATTTGTTTCAATCAAGTCAGCATAGTGGAGGCTAGTCAGAATCTACGAGATTTCGGAAAGGTATGAATATAGTGTCCTAAAAATAGGACAGTGGGAAGTAATTGTGTCCGCCATCCGATCTTTATCAGTTCAATCAGTCGAAAATCTAATAAGTAATGGGTTAATTTAATTAACGTTCAGGTTCAGTTTTAAGCTAGGTTATATTGTATATTGTAATAAAATGGTAGGTTCCGCGAAAACTGATGTGTCAAAGAAGCGCATGAATAAACGTCATTAAATTTCAATAAAAATCACTACACATTATGAAAGTGCTCGTCTGAATAATTATATTATCTACTCTGCATCGGATCATTGACAGGGTACGAAATTAGGATTGATTTTCAGCTTTCAGAGTAAAGTACCTTTTTGAAGAGAGCGACTTTTATCTGCGATATTATTTTTTTTGTATAATTTTATTTGTTTTGAAATATTAGTGAAAAATATAACTGCATAAACTCTTCACTCATAGACCGCACTTTAGTTTAAGTTAGTGTGGTCATTATGTTAGACCAGGGATGGCGAACCAATGGCAAAAATATACAATATTTTGGGCACGTCACTGATCAAAAATTCATTATGCACTAAAAAAAAGCACACTAATTTTACATTAATTTAAATTATGCATCTAATTAAACATTATAAAATATACCTTTTTTGTAGTAAACTAAAAGTTTTAAGTTGATAGTATTTATAATTATTATTTTCTCAATAATCACAAAGTTAAAATTGTTTGATGGCACGTTTATGGCCACATTTCTTTAGAAAAATTGGCACGTTAACGTCTTCCCTGTGCTAGACTAATATTTATTAAAAAAACCGTTTACATTGAAATTTTAGGCCTATTACGTGTCAACGGTACAATAAAGTTCCAAATTTAAACATGGAACTCAAAGAGAGAATTTAAAAGGATGAGATTTCGTTTTTGTTTTTTCTAGTAAATAATTCAGCAATGCTGAAGTTTCTATGGAAGCCTAGCCCAATTTACATCAGCCTAGCTTTTGCGATTATTTAGGCCAAAATTAGGCTTGTATTATTATGTCTCCACTCTCGTATGCAACTGCGACCGTTGTGCGAAAGGGACAAAAAGTTTTATAGTATATACCGGGTCTTAGAAAAGTGTCGAAACAGCAGGATAACTTGACAGGAGTGAATTTTTTGGAAAAAATATTTTATACATAAGTTTTAGAATTTTTCCCCGGCTATCCATGAATTTGACCTCATTAAGGTTATTTGAAGGTCAAAGTAGTTTTTCAAATGGGAATATCTATTTTTGATTCTAGAATCACAAAAATCTGAAACAATATACAGTTGGATACTACCTAGATTATTCTTTTTTTTTTGTTAATTTGTGTTTTAAGGCATCAAATTTCTTTTGAAGTAGTTTCATAGAGGCATATAAAATAAAGAAAAGTTTGTTTAAGGAGTTTCAATGGAAATTTCCAAACTTTGGGTTTAAAATTTGATATAACACTTAAACCCTAAAGTTAAAGTTAAGATATTCGACTGCCTTAAATTGTTTCGTTAGAAAGAGATTAACAAGTTCTGCTTAACTTTAAACTTAAGCTTTTGTTCCTCTAGTTATATCTGATTAATATCTTCCCTTTTTAAGGTTTTTTTTTTGCTTTTTACTTTAAATTTTGGTTATTATCTAATAGCTATTTTATAGGACTGAATTCACCCTCATCAAATTAAAAATTGGTCAAGGCTGCAAAAATTTTGAAGTGTCACTTTAAAATTAATTAAAAAATCTCTTTTAACTTTAATCAGAAGTTTCGCAGCTATCGTGATTACGAAAAGAAGGTTATTTTCATATTAGTTGAATCATGTTTGTGAATCGATATTAATTACAAGATTTTTAGAAGAAGAAAGAAACATATGACCAGAGTATAAACCAGAGTTCCCCAAACTTTTTTGTGTTGTAGACCCCTTGCCATGTTTTTCCGTGTTGGGTAGACCTCCTACTTTTGATATTATAAGATAGTATGATGTAAGTAAATACGTACTATCAGTGTATGTGTTGAGATCCACTATCGTGGACCCCCATTTTCATTTCATGGACCCCCAAATTTTTTTCGCTGACGTAGACCCCTTGCAAGTTGTCATAGACCCCTAGGGGTCGATATAGACCACTTTGGGAATCACTGGTATAAACTCTACTTATGATACATTGTACCATATTTTCCGCTCCTAGCGTTCAATTGAATCAGCCGGTATATAACGTAAAATTTTATCAGTGAATTTTCATACAATAACAAAGAAAATTATTTATTAATGAATAATATATCCTTTTACACAGCAACCATTAGACAGTAATGAAAATAAAATATTAATATGTCGCATGTACTTATATATCAAATATCCAGTTTAAAGATTAATTTACATTTTTTGTCTTTCTGTTATTTATATTTTAATAAGTAAAACGAAGTTGAAACGATTTCTTATAAATGCGTGTGACAGAACGTAATGACAGCTAGGTGGGAGATATATCATATATATTTAAATATATATGTAGTAATATATTTAATATATTATTACAAACAACTTAGTTATTTTTTTCCTCGCATTCAATCAATTCAGTGAAAGCTGTGTTTGCGTAAATGTAACTAGATATTCTATTATTTAAAAAATACAATTGTATGCCTTATTACGTAAAATATTAGATTATATTTTTGTATACATGCTTGTGTAACTATGCAATGGAATGCCTTAGTGTAGAATTTCATTTTCTATTTATTTATTTACTGAGATTGCTTCAGGTTTCTTTTAAATAGGTTAATTGTTTGTAAAAGACTGCAGTTTTGACAGTATTAGACCCAAATTCAGAAATAACGCTTGAGCCGTGAGCGTATTTTGATATGTGGTCAGCTCATCGTTACTTAAATGTATTTTATTCTATTTTATGGAGTCAAAAATATCTACTAATAAATAAATAAATCTTTAAACACGACAACCATTACACCAGCGATTCTCAAACTTTTTTGGCGAAAGAAAAAGCCTGAATATAATTATAAAAAACTGATTTACATGTATTTATGAATAATCATATTGCAATGTAATATTTAGTTGGAATATTTAGATGTAACCTTATAATCTCCCTTTGATAGGTACTTTTTTGCAGTATTTTAGCCCTAGGGTTCCGCGGAACACCACATTGAGAATGGCTGATGTAAGCTAAAGCTAAAGGTTTATTTTTTAGGTAAATTTTTCCTTAGTATACAAATAAGGCTATTTAAAAATAAAGCTTTATGCGCACGAATTAGTAAACACGGCTAAGATCATTGTTTTGCTGTTATTTAACCAGAAGTGCTCATTACCAGCTGCCGTTTCTGACAATAATCATTGTCATTATTTTGTTCTTAACACTAAGCTGACACGTTCTATGCATTTATTATTATTTTTAAACAATATATATTTATTATGAAACAATTGTAATTATTACAAATTTTCTCTGTTTATACTTATTTTTGGTTCCTACACGTTCGTGGGTCATTTTGACGAATGAAAATTGCAATGCAAAAGGGTTGACCCAATTATTTTATAGACTACACAATCAATCAGGCGCAATTCGCGTCGCAAAAAAGTTTTAGTTCAACTACTCGATAATAGATGGCGTAATAAAATTTATTTAGTACCAGTAAAATACGATAGTGTCGCATTTCAATACAGTTTTGTTTATCCGTTTACAAGGTTGAAGTGTATTCAATCCTTTATTATGTCATATACAAGTAATGTACAATTTACAATATTTAAAATTTTTCCCACATTTTTATAATATTATTTATTTTATTCCCCTAAAAATGGGGAAAGGATGTTTTACTGGTAACGTAAAACAATAATGTTCTAAAAGTTACGTATATTAGCTCAAACACATTAATATTTTAATCAAGTACAGACTCGAGTTAAAATCTAACCTTTCCTCGAGTATTCGTTCTTGACATAATTATTATAATAGTATAACATATTACGGGTATAAGTTCCATTTGAAATATTGAACTATATTTACGTTGTAATTGTTAAATCCCATACAATATTTTGAGAAAACGCAAACGCAAACTTTATTTTTACAGTTAATTAATTGTATATGGCATTTATTACTACTACAGTCCAAATTAATGGCGTAGCGAGCTTAGCTCATTTTTAGCCTCCCCCCCCCCCCTTCGCAAATAAATAAATAAATAAATAAAGTCATAGTCTCAACACTGGTTCCAAATTTAAAATATATTTTCCAGGAATCAATTGTAATCAAAATAAAATATATCCAGCATTTTGTTGTTTTGCTACACCACTGCTTCAAATAATATCCAATTTACTTTGATTTGTGTAATTGATTGATTGTATTTAATTAAATTGATATATTAGTTTCGCGTGTTAATTATTAATTATCAAATTCCTGTCTTAACAAATAACTGCATTAATTACTGCGTTTATTGTATGATATAATAAAATCATTATTGTTTTAATGATCTTTCGAAGCGAAATTTTGAGTATTAAGCCCTAAAAGCCTACTAATATTATAAATGTGAATGTGAGTTTGTTTGTTACGTTTTCACGCAACAACTACTTAACCCATCATCATGAAACTTTGTACACATATTTTTGGAGGTATTAGAAGTAACATAGGATACTTTTTTTTTTAATAATTTTTTACTATAGTTTTCAACTGACTATAGTTTCAGCTGTTTGGAATTATATTGATTCATTTCTATTGAAATGATCTCTGATACTTATTTAATGACTTAAATGCGAGCGAAACTAAAAGCTAGTAATTATATAAATATTGGCATCGAGTCGGTAAGACATATATTACTGGTATTATAAAACACGATTTCATATATAGATAACACCATTCATTATTTTATAAGGAAACTCCGACGTTTTGTAAAACATAGATCTATTATCTCAAACATAAACTATAGCCTGTATTCATTGAAAGGTTATTTTTTGTAAATATAAAATAATGTTCTAATAGCGTTGTCTCATTTACACCTATTGAAAAAGAAAGAGATGTAATAAGTAAGAATAATTTATAAATTTAAAACTGATATTGTTCAATATTTGAAATATGACAAGTTTTTATGCGAACCTAGCGGTGAGGTGCTGAACTAAAACGCTTACAAAAAAAACTTACAAAATTATTTTTTAAAATTTATTTTTAATTTTTTAAATTCCTAATTACAAATAGATTGAGATTTATTGGTAACCATTGTAATTTATTTATTTATTTTTATTTCTACAACAATTGTTTTTTAAAATAACATATACGGCTGTGATTGGCAAACGATTTTATATTTTGTGATACAATTATATACTGTTATTGATTTTTAAAAAAGCATTATATCGAATAACTTTAAAAATACTTGAATTCTACATTACAAGGTTTATGTTCTAAAAAAAAATTTTGGCATATTTTGGTTATATTTTTCGACATTATAAAATAGTACATAAAAACAGTGTTTGTATAATTTATAATAGCCGTAAGTACAAACAGTTGAAGCAGTATAGCGTGGGAATTAAAAGGTATATGTGTACACTTTATACGCTAAATGAATGTGCAGTATTGTTTGCTGACAGCTATGATATTAACGGCGTAGGTTAGTTTTGCGGTCCAGTAGTTTCTGAGCCTATTCAATACATACAAACAATAAAATGTTTCCTCTTTATTATATTAGTATAGATATCATGGTTCTTGTTCATGTAACTCATTGTTACTTAAAAGTTGCAAGCTAATTTATCGTATCAATAATAACGTAAGTATGTAACCAAATGCCTGTGTTCTGTAAGTAACATCAGTAAAGCTTCTTACTTATTACGCGGCTGACGTGTTCGCGCAAACGAGTGTCCGACGACAAAATGAGGTAAAAATAGAAACAGATTATTATAATTACAGGAAATATTGTAAAGTTGTTCGAAATTTAAACAGTTAATAAATAAAACTTTTATTGGACAAATATTTTATGCGGCAATTTGAATTATTTAAATGAATGCAACTAAACAAAACTATGTGATAATATAATAGTTGTTCAATTAAAAAACGACAGTGTTTTGTTTTTCAAAACAATTCTTATATATTTCTTTTCAATTAAAGACACAAATCAAGCGAAAACATTCAAGTTAAAGTCATGGCTGATTTTTTTTTGTCAATAAAGAAACCTTGTATCGGTTTTAACTAAAGCTCGCTTTCCATACATACATTGTATGTTATATGTAGATATTACTGGTTACTTTTTTCCAAGTTAATCACCATTAGAACTAGGAATAAGTCTATGCCTCAAGCATTTGTATCGCTATTAAGTTTAAAAACTTGAGTATTTTATAAGTAATTCTCAATAACATAATTACCTATAGTTATTTATATTTACTTTGTTTATTCTCGAGTGATTTTATGTCCTTAATATGTAACCTTAATTTTGTTAAGTAGGAGTCATGTGATCACAACGTTTGCGCGGCTCTATTTCTGTTATTAAAAACAAGCTAAGTTAAATAGATTTGATTACATAGATTTGTAATATAAAATTGTAATACAAATTTTACACTTATTTCTAGTCGATACAAATACACATCCTAAATGTGGATGTACCTAAACTTTCTGCCAATTTTTTTTTAATATCTCAGATAGTTTTTCTTTTACAAGCCTATTGAAATGTGGGAGGTTCCCATGCCCCACCTTGTATTTATTTATAAATTATGTCTGTATTGATTGTTTTTTTTATATATATTGGGGCTTTTATCTGCCTAGACATATCAGCCCCATCGTGCCTTACCTAAATCTACAAAACTTAAAATTAAAGGAAAAATCCGATCACGCATCTGATGCCGGTTCAGCCAGAATGGTCTGCGCTGAACCGGCATCCAACCTGCAGACTCTGTGCTTTCTCATCAGCAGTTAACAAATGATTGTTTGGGGTCAGGGCATTGTATGCAAATAAATAATCATTAAGAATACGTCTAAATGTATTTATATCATACATAAAATATGGAAGACGATCTTTATGTCAAGGTAACAAAGCCTTTTAGTTGTCGCCTTGAAAAATGTCACGTCTATTTTTTAAACGCGATCTGTAGTTTTGCGAATCAATGTACCTATAATTAATATCCGTTTTGTAACGAGAACCGGTCACTGAGTTTGAGTGAGTTATATAAGTAGGTACAACCTGAGATGTGAGTCGGATCATCGTTCATTAGTGGACTTATCACGAATTTAGTCTGGCTTTCGAATCGAGCTGTCACAAGTAAAACGGATCCGTTAGCAATCGGGATCATGAATTTTTACTAACGACTAACGAGCACCAGCAATCTATCAAATGAACGAAAAATCGAGACGTTCAAAAATTAACAAAAAGTATCTAAAATATTGTAGTTCCAAATCCGCACGCGGTGACGCGGCTCAAATTTCCATACAAATCGCTTGAAGCGTACTCGGTTCGAAAGCCAGACTAAAATTCGTGATAAGCCCACAGTACTTAGCACAACCTTATTCTCCACAGTCTAGATCTGGAAAAAGCAAAAAATAAAAACAAGTTATTTGTCGATTATTTATTGTAATCGAAGTGATGGTAGGTTTCTTCGAGGTCTTTGGCCTTACAACTTCTTGATTGACTCGCTTCTTTATTTTTAAAGAAGTAAATAAAGAAATATCTTTATAGTGTTGCTTTTAGTCGTTTTATTTTTTATTTATTTTAACTTTTAGCCCATTGGCTATTGTATGTCCCTCTTCTTAATTTAAGTTTTGTAGATTTAAGTTAGGTACATGGGCGTAGCCAGCCATAGGATCAGGGTGGGGCGGCAGTCCAAAATAATATGTAACTAGCAAACTATACCCGCGGTCTTATCCCTGTTAATTTTTTTTGTGTCGACTGACGACTGTCAAGTGTGAACTTTCTTACGAATATTAAGTATTGTAGTTAGTACGTTTAAAGTGTTAAAGTTAGTAAGTTAGTAATTTTATTATCTTAATATATATAAATCCAGTGTCATATGTATGTTCCCAGTGAACTCTTCACCAAGTCAACCGATTTCGATGAAAGTTGGCATTTTATGTGTAATTAGGTCTAACTTGAGATATAGGATAGTTTATATTTCGATTAATGGTCTTAATAATTTATAATTAATTTATTACATTTTTTGTAACAAATTGAAACTATTTTCAGTGTTGACAATAATAGAAAATTTTTATGTCATTCATGCTGTCATTTCATTTTGGACGTGATTCGATTAAAGAAAATTGTCAGCGATAATTATTTTTTTGTGTTTATATTTTTTGTTCAAATGTACTATGTTATGAGCCGTCGGTGTTTCATATCGTTTACAGGCTTTATTTGAATTAAATTGTCAAACGCATTCGCACAAACGGTAAGTTTTGAACTATTGAAGTGAATTACATGTATGCATGTGTGTTTCTTTATTTGAAAAAACATATTGTGTACCACTATTAATGTAGCAATTTGTTTTAAGCCATCTGATAATCACAAAATCGTAATAAGGGCTGATAGAACACCTTTTGGAGAGTATGAAAGGCGATTCAATGCACCGACAATTGATGAGGTTGTAATTGTAATTCTTGGTGATCAGTTTCAATCCCGTGATATTGTACTTCATCGCAGAAATGATCAATTGCAACGTGTTTCGGAACTTCATCGTGGTTACGATGCATTACAATACACAATAGTGTATTGGAAAGGTGACGATGGCTACCATATCAATATACCAATGATTGATCCACGAACACGTAAATAATTAACCTATTTTCAGTGTGTTGACATTTCATCATTTGTATAAATTTCTAAAGTCACAGTTTGTACTTTTTTTCAGGTCTACATGTACAGAAAAAAATTAGTGCCATGAATTTTTATTCGTATCGATTGATGATTCGTCCACAAGAACAAAATTATATCTTGAAATGTGGTAAACTATATCATCAGTACATCGTTGATGATGTATGCCAAAATAGAATCTGAACGTCTTAATTTTATTCGTTTCAACCAAGCAAAATTAAGATCTGA